>JAOEHY010007616.1:6754-25608 GCA_025447955.1 Psilopsiagon aurifrons
CCATGTCAGGGGTGTTGGAACTAGATGATCTTAAGGTCCTTTCCAACCCTAACTATTCTATGATTCTATGATTCTATGTGTTGGTGGTTATCGACTTTTTCAGTGCAACACTTCTAGCCACCTCTAATCATATCTGAAAGTGGATAAGGAAACCATTAATCTGACTGGTATCACATGCCATTTTGACTGATATTTCCCACTGCCCTTTTTTCAATTAGATAGATTTCTGCCATAAAAGCGATAAAAGTTTCGCAGAAAGAACACAGGCTTCTTTTTTTGACTGAAGACCAATAAAGATAGAATTCATTTGAATAAATCTGCTCTGGCATACACTGAGAACAGTGTCATGCCATTATGGAAGACATTTAAATAACAATTGAATAGCATGATATTGTTATTCTGGAAGACACAGTATCACTCTTGAGCCATTTGTCTGCATTAGTCCTAAAAGAAAATCTTGAAAAATTTTTATCAACATTACCTATCCAAGATAAAATTTAATCTTCCACATTCAAAATGTTAAAACAAAAAGCGAGCCGGGCACTGCAGATTAAGGTAGGTAAATGAATAGAAGCCAGAGCTCCCTTTGGCATTTGAGTTGTTCTCATACTGGCCATCCTGGGAAGCCAGGGCTCCTTCCCTTATGTTAATACTATTAATATGGCAATATAGCAAACAAGTGGACATGGAAGATTACTATGAAGACTGACAAGTTCAACTGGAGAATTACATGGTATAAGAACAGTTTGCATTCATTCATCTATAGTTTCCAGGTAACTGCTTTCACTTACTCAAGCTCATTATGTAAAATATAGCCTAGGGACAGTGTATCTTTTTACTTGCCATTGACATGCTCAGCAGCTTGCTTTTTTTTCCCAATACATGTTTTCTATGAAAAACAACCCCATAAAAGGAAGAAATGATATTGAGTCAGCATGGAAGGAATCTTTAAACAATGTGTATTAATTTTGCTTATGTAAATCGCTCACAGGCTACCAATGCTGTATTGTTACTCAAATACATTTAAATGTTTTGGCTTGGTTGTGTTCTTAAAACCAAGCTCTACCTTTTAGTCAGTAGCATCACAGGTCCTCCAGGGAAATGAGAACTGGACTTAAGGAGTGTAATGAGTACATGTGGTCACTCAGCTACAAAGGAGGAGCCAAACCACTGCCAGAAACTTAAGACTACTGAAGGTCCCTTGCAAGCATAAACATTTGCAGTCAGTGGAGGCATTGTGCTGTGAAAGGTTTTTCCTAATTATAAGGCCTTCATTCAAGAGGTGTGCAGCAGCCATAATCCACAGCTTGAAAAATGCCCCAGTCAGTCCCTAGTGGGAGTGTCTGTCCCTAGTAGATGATGTTCCTTCGAGAGCCACCAGTTCCAAGGGTTTTTACATTAACTGAAGGTAGAGCTGTGGAAGGGGCTGATGGGATAATCATGGGGGAAAGGCCTTGCTGGCATGGAGTTACCCGGCTATCAGTTATTTTGTTTCTAGACCTCATTAAACAAACAAACAAACAAACAAAAAAAACCTAAGCAGAAATGGTAGTTTGAAGCAGCTCCTGTCACTGGATTTTCAGATCCTGGTATTTGCAGGGACTGAGAAGATGGAAAGGAGAGGGATAACTTATCTAGGTCATCTTAGGGCTTTTCTGCCTTTACTGCATAAGCAGAAAGACTCTTAATATTGTTGCAACATAAGGACAAATCCCAGTAAGCAGAACACAGTGCTGCAAGATAGAGCTCAGCCCTTGGAAGCAGACAAATGCAGCAGCAGGCTCTAGGACACTGAGCTAGGGCTTACATTGCCTTAGAAATTTTACAAGATCAGGGCAAATATGAGAGTTAAGAAAAGATGGAAGAGATTCATGGATCATATGAATCAGGTCTTCTGGTTTGCCTTTCCCAACTGCATGGTACTGGGGATGCTCTGTATTTGCATATTGTTTATACTTCTTGAGTTATTTGATATATATGTGAACAAATTTGTGGTCAGTCATATCCACCTTACCCTTTTACATGTGACTAAGGACTGGATTAGGTCAACTGCAAGTGTTATTTGCAAATTGTTAAAATAATAAAAGCCAGTAATGTGATTTTGCTGAAGGCTGTTATCCAGTGAAACTTGAACATAAGCTCATTAATCAGAGATCAAAACAGAGGTGCATGTTCTAAAAGTTAAGCAATTAATCACATGCTTAGCTGCATTTGACTACTAGGGAAAGATAACCTTCCTACTACTTTCGCTTTCTATTCAACTCCAGATCTGTGTCAGAGGAGAAATTTGAGTCTGTGCTGCAGTAATAACACAAAGTACCTTGCATGCACTGACTAGGTCTATTTACACATTTTTATTTCAGGTAAGCTGTCCACTTATAAAATCATAAAATGACACTAAGTAGGCTCCCCTGCCTCCCTCCCCTGGCCCCCAAACCAAATCCCCAGCCAATCTCCTGTTCCATATTTGAAATAGAATTTCAGAAACTTACTTTGCTAATGCCTTCTGCTGCCCATTGAAAGCCACAATAGTCCTGACTGCTGTCAATTTTTTTTCGCCACAGCTCCTGCTTTGGCATAAGCAGACAGCATTTTAGCAGTAAGGGATGCCAGTAACTGGAAAGTCAAAAAAAAGATGTTACTGCAGTCTGCTGAAAGGATATACACACTATATCACTGCATAAGAATGTTCACTGCTGAAGGCACAAGTTGCGGTTTTAGGAAGGAGTCCATCAACTCTTCTCTTTTTCCTGAATTTCCCCCAAATCTGATTGTATCCTCATTACGGTGAAAGACTACCGTGAGCATCAGATGAGCTTCATGACTGATCAGGTTCCTCCCAGGCTGAGGACAGCCTCTGAACTACACTATGATGTGTGTGAGGGTCAGGAAGGTGTGCTGGTTTTGCTCTGCATGGTGTCCAAGGTGTTCAGAAACTTAGAGAACCAGTAGACATTGAAGGCAGTCACATTACAGCTTCTAATGTTCTTCATCCTAGTTTATCTGAAATGCTTCTAGGAGGAAAAGCCTCCTAGTACTATACACAAGTACATATAACACTCAGGATTACAAGTGGTATCCATGAATGTGGCTACAACAGTTCACAAAGGGAAAATGTTTTCCTATCTGAAAGAGAAACCTCTCCAGGTGTTTTTACTAATATATATCACTCCAGTAGCAGCTGCATATATGTCCTAGAGTCTACTCTGTACACAGCATGAAGCTTGGTAAACTATTTACAAGAGATATGGTATTGTACTTAAGCAGATGGAAAGAGCTTGAGAAGTATCTGTGTTAAGAGTGAAGGCCACATGTGTGTGCCTGGACTTCCCTAGTTCTCTGCATGAAGAAATCACTGTGCAAGGAAGATGCTGTGATGCAGATTACCCTCCTGTGACAAACCATAAGGGCAGAGTAGATGGACAGAAGGAATGTGATTCACAAATATGTGCTTGGAACTCAGAGAAAAGCTACAGAAGGAGTGGAAATCACAAGGTAAGCATAGAGCCAATAGTTCCAACTTAGAAACCACACTAGGTTGCTCCTATTCTCTCTCTCTTTCCTGTGCATTAGAGTTGTACTGTTTTTCTGGTTTGCTTTGGTTTTTAATTCACACACACTTTCAGATGACCAAACTGCTACTGATGCAGCAAGGCTAACAGAAAAAATCACCAGTGTCAGCTTCCACCCCTAGATGAATCCTGTAATAATCCCTGCCAGAAATGTGGCAAAAAACCATGCAAATATACAGATCTTATCTCCAATGCCTTCATGGAAAAAAAAAAAAAAAAAAAGAAAGAAAGATCTATTAGCTTTGAATGCCTTTCATTCTAACTTCCTCCTACTCTGCTTCATGCTGTGTGGCCTACTGTCAGAAGCTTTGCCATTTCCTAACTGGCACAGTGAAATTTCTAACCACAGCTACTGAAAAGTACCATTAGTCTTTTGTGTGGCCCCAACACAGCAGAAACCTCCTATTTTTTAGGACTCATTTTCTCTATTTTCCATCATTCTCTGCTATTTCTGTTCCCTGTCACTATGTCACAAATGTCCTAGTTTCCTTAACCAGCATCCAAATGGAGTAACGCAAGTAAACAGTCAAACAGCCTCCTCATAGCCTGTGACCATCTCCAAATGATTCTTTCTGCTCAGCTCTCTGATGCATTTTATGTTCTTAATTTTGACTACAGACTGAGATCAAGGGTTATTTCAATTTTACGAAAACAATCATTATTTGGAAGAATCTCTGGCTTTCACATAAATTTCCTTCCCCATTTTCTCTTCTCAGAGCATACAGATATTAGAGTTGAGAGTGGTTTCACTTAAGCTTCTCTTACACCTTTCACGACACACCTCTGTCCAAAGCTACCATTAAACCCAGGAAAAAATTAATTAATCTGTGTTCATGCATACAGACCCACTGCATCTTGGGGCACACAGCCCTCATCCCTACATCTAAATCAGTGGAAAAGCTTGAAGACTTTTAACTGGACAGAGTCCACCTTGAGATCAGGCTTGATGCAAACACAAGCTCATTTCCATTAAACAAAGTTTCAGAGCTTTTGGTGTTTGTAAACTAGCTGGAAACAGCAGATCTGTTTATATAGACTGTCTGCTATGTACTTCATGGACATCAGAAAGTCAATGCCAAGCACTTCACAGCGAAATCCCTTCCAATGCATGTATCACAGAAACTGAAAAATGAAGCTGAAAAGGATAATGAATTTCTCCCTCAGAGCAGTAACATTTCATATTTTAGGTTTTTATTTTGTTTTGTTTTGTTTTTTAACTCTCTGTAGGCTATACCATAAAAGACAAACACCAGTGTTCTTTAAAATGCCATACAGAGGTAAAAAATGAACAGAATCTTACTCTATCAGCCTGGTGTTCAGCGTTCCTATTTGGGCAGAATCAAACCAAGCCATCTCCTGATGAAGCACTGCAAAGAAGAACTGCTAGATTCTTGCTGTCTGCCTCTTGGCAGCAACCAAAAATGTCCATGCTTGGATGGTGCTCAGGACCAACACAGCAAAGCCAATTCCCATGCAGTAGTAAGCATACCTGTGATAAGGGAACAAAAAGCCCCACTGTGTGTTGTGAGACAAGTTAGACACATAAAGCAACAATTAGTCTTTGTTTACCCCACCAATGTAAATACTGAAGCCTGTGACACATTCTCAAGAAGCCTTTTTGAGAAGGCAAACCTTTGGCTTCTGCTGAAAGGAATAACATAATAAAAGGAAATCCCCCAATGCCCTGTAAACAGAACAACTACAAAGACTCATACTTTGTCATTTCACTTTCTGTATCTCTGCCTGGAATTGTTGGACAGCTGCAACTATTTACTGAAGTATCTGTGGGAGAAAAAAAGGTAATAATATTTTTGAAGTTGTAAGGTAGAAAATAAATCAGGGTAATCTAGGGTCATCAGATTTGGAACATTTTGTATTTTACAAGTGGGGTTTTGCAAAATACAAAATAATTTGATAAATATATTCATTTTTAAAGAATGTCCTGTAATTAGAGCCTGATAACTGATGATACAAAAGGTGGTCATGCTCCTTACTCTCTGGCGAAAGTTGAAGTCATTCATAAAGAGCACATCCAGTGCACTCTTCCTGCCCTGGTCTAGTCATTAAAGATTGATTAAAATGACTGGGTAATTTCCAGCAGGATGAATTTTGCTTATTATGTACTTTTTTAGTTTTGTATCAGTGCTCAGTCCTGGGAAGAGAAAGAGGAGGGATGAGTGTGGGTCTTCACCCCTGTAGTGAAACATAACTGGTATATAGAAAATTTAATTTTAACCTTTTACCTTAACACGTTTGCTTGCACTCTGCTTTGCATAAGGCTGTTTGTCATATCTCCATAGACAATGGCCATAAGTGGTATTCCAGTACCATATGCAACAGCTGCGATCAAATCAACTACCAACAAAAGGACATCCACACAGTCAGAATAGCGAAACTATGCGATCATTAAAGAAACCCAAAATCAGAAAGTGAAGTTATACCTGACAGTTCAATATTTGTTATAGTACAGTGGGTTTTCAGATTACACTTTGTTTCTACCTTCATATTCCATGTAGCAACAACACTCCAACTGAAGGTGAGCTCAGAACATAAGTATTTTATAGTAAGTCCCATACATCTTCAAATCAGTACTCAGTATGGCTACTAAGAGAAAACTAGTGGGGCACATGGTTCTTTCCTGTCTTGGCAGCAAAAAACCCAAAGTGCATGGCCTATATATTTCTAAGTGATAATCTTCTCTGTACAATCTATTTTATTTTGTGTTCCCTTAGTTGCATATTTTCTAAGATAATGCCTTTGAAATGTAAACAAGAGCTATTGACCAGCACCTGGGTTATATCTACTAGCAGAAAATGTTTGCAGCAGGGATTGTATCTTAAGGTTTGTCTACCCTTGAACATTTGTTTGGTTTAAAGAAGGATATGAATTTAAATACCATAGCTATTCCTGGATGTGATTAATCTGAAATCAGAGCATTTTATTCCTGACTGTCCTAGCCCTCTTCCAAAGTGCAAGTGACACATGAATAAGCCAGAGAAGAACAAAACTTCTCTTATTCCAGAATAAGCAAGTCCATGTGTAAGTTATTTGGGAATAACTGTTGTATGGCAAACTGATACAAAACCATACCACCAGTTCTCTCAGAAAGCAGATGCCTCAGATATCAAACAGAGGATACATCCTTTACAAATCAAAGGCAAGGGCCTGTGCAGTATATACGTCCTAGGTCAGTCTCAGCAGGGGTGAGCTTCATCTTCCAACACCACTAAGGTTGAACTGCTGTGCTACCAATATGCTGAGGAGGGAATATGACCTAACTGGCCAAGCTTTAGCGAGGTCTAGCATCAACAGGTCTCAGGCTTTTTCTCCAAATTTTGATCGCCTATTAATTGCAATTCATAAACAGTTCACAATGACAAGTAACAAAAAGAAAATATAAAGCATATCATCAACTTGGACACTAACCAATTCAAATATGCCAACCACCTGTTTCTCTGTCTTCTCATTTTCCTTCCTAGAAGAAAATAGTAAAGACTAATGAACGTGTGTTTTTTCTAGCAAAGCTATATTAAACTCTTTCCCTGCCGCCTCTGCACTGCCCTCATACAGGACACCTTACCCAGTACACCAATGGCCAATGTATTAAGCTCAAATACCTGCTTTTAAGAGTACCTACTTTTAAAAGTACCTACTTTTCGTTCTTGGGCTTTAAATTGTCACTTGGTTCAAGATTTTCATGGTGTTGGAAATAGGAGTTATATCTCTTGGTTGAAGATTCTGTGAAATAAAAAGCAGAGGTTTTGTTTAGGTTGTTGTTTTTCCTTTTTTTTTTTTTTTTTTTCTTAGTAAAACATCCTTTGTACCAGTCTCTTGCATCTTTCCCTGCTGATTCTTTCTAATTTAAATCTTAAGGATTAATTTTTCTCATGTTCGTAGAAAAGCCTCATGCATTTTTTTTGAAACTTCCTTTTTCTTTGGTTCATCTCCTCTACTCCAGAAAAAAGCTCCCATCTCCATTCATGAGACTGAAACAAACTTCATTTTTACAAATAAAATATATTTATACAGAAAAGCTATCTAAAAGCAACAATTAACTCATCCTGCAAACACCTACACAACTGAATGCAAACGGGGAGAAGCACCACTAAAATAAGTGGACTTGCTTATGGAGAAGATTATAATTGCTGTAGGTAACACAGAATAGATAGGAGTTAACGGAAGAATCATGTCTTTGCCTGTAATAGTAGTCATCATTATTCCTTTGTATTGCAATAGTTACCACATATCCCACTTCCTTTGTACTACGGGCTTTAGATCTACACAAAAAAGGAAACTTCCCCCCAAAAGATTATGATTGTAAATGTATAAAGTGAGATGTAATGAATGGATAAATAAACTGAGGGAGCTAGCTGCAAATCACATGGCGAGAAAAACGGGCTCCACACAACAGTCACACCCAGTTTACATTTACCTTAACTTTACATGATGACTCACCATGAACAGAATCTTCTACATACTGTTTTTCACATCAGGCTTGTTTAGAGATTTGTTTTAAGACCTGCTTAGACAACCATTTGAAGGTAATAATGTGCTTTCACCTTACTGAGATTATTGTAGGAGCATTTTCATGCCCAGGCTAAAACACAGCTGAATGACATAGAAATGGACATGAACTTTGTTGAACTTGGTGGAATAATTTATATATAAATGTTTTCTAAGTGTTGGCTTTAGTTAACTCTTTGTGTAATTTCCTATGAAATTATCACAGCAATCAGGAAAGACTTATAATGTACCTTTAGATTTGGAGCTGTGGAACATAGCCCTCAAACACACACATGGCTTTCATGCCTGTGGCTTACCGGCATCGAAGAGGTCCTTTTCTGTGGAAATTACAACATATTTCTTCTTTGTTGTTCTTTGCTTTATGTTTACGAGATGAAGTCACTTTAATCAAAACCTTTATCAAAAGCGCAAGAAAACATTCAGAAATAACAAATATTTAAGGAGTTCACACTAAAATGCTAGTGGGCTTTTCCGTGACTCAATACATCCTGATCTTAACATGGTCCTACTTGAATACGACTCAAAAAAAAACTTCCTCAAAAGGTAACAGCATGACAAAGAACTACTTTTAATGAGATATGAAGAACAGTGCCAACTATTACATTGGAACCAAATTCAGTAGCTTATTTAGACATTTTTAGTAGTCTTTCATGCTAAATCATTCGTATACAGATTATGGTGGATGATGTATTATCAAATGGGGAATTTCTCTCATTAGCTTACATTTGATTAGAATTTATTGAAGTCATAACACAATCATGGCTATAATCCTAAAGGCTAAGGTTATTTAGGATGATTGAATAGTTTGGGTTGGAAGGGGCCTCAAATACCATATAGTCCCAATCCCTTGCCATGTCTGCATTATGACACACACCAACTATACAAAACTTAAAGGTGGTAAATGACTGATGTTCTGAGTTTCCCAGGTCTTTTCTTCTTGATGCATTGTATACATAGGTTTAAAAAATAATTAAAAAAAAGGGGGGGCAAAAAAAACCTACACATGAGTTTGATGAAGGCTAAAATAATGACAAAACACATAATGAAATATATTTCAAAGCAGCTTTTAGGGCAGATTCCTGACTGTTATCCAGTTTAGCTTGACAATCCACACCCGCTGGTGACTGCGGCCCCTTCTCAATGTCCTCAAGCACCATGGTGACAGTGGCTGTGGCTGCCTGCCGGGCCTCACGAAGCCCGTACCCTATGTGATGTCCCCAGCCACCTGGAGCAGCCTTTATAGCAGCAGCTCTGCCTTCCTGCTCCGCTGACCTTTCCACCAACCCTCCTGCGGCTCTCGTTTCAGGTGAAGGTCAATACTGCAGCAGGGCAGGAGGCTTGGAGGGAGCTGCCTTTTGCCCACAGCAGACCCCTACCAAAGCTGGAAGAATGATGGCTTGGAAAGCTTTGCTTATAAGCAGAACTGAGGGGGCATTTGAGCATGAAGGGTCTGTCCAGTGAAAAAGTCCAGGGTTGTGAAAGCTATCTGTATGGTCATACCAAATCTGGGTAATTGCATCCTGTGTTGGGTTTCAACTTAGGAGTAAGAACACACTGGTGAATTTGAACTGAGAAATGTAATGAAAGAAGTGTTCTGATTTTCCACTTCTAAACAACAAGAAGATCAAAGCTAGCTAAATTCGTTTCTAGTTTTAGGGAAGCTGAAGATCGCATTTTGCTCATTTACTCCCACCTCTTCACTGCAATGTGTGTGGGGCCTTGTTTCAGGAAAAGTTAAGACTGTTTCTTGCTTTGGTTTAGCTCAGAGGATTGGTTTTTTTATTTCCTCTGAAGAAATAAGGTAAACAGATTTTCTGCGCCACTCTAAAAATAAGTTGTTCAGCTTCCCCCACCCGCACATGCTGGAATCTATCATTTATTTGCAGTAATGCTTTTAGTATTTGCAAAAAAATAAACTCCAGCTATTTTCCCATCCACTCAAATGCTATTATCCCAAAGCTGAGTGCCAGATAATTAACTGCAGTCACTAAGATGCAGTTATTCTCGAGTAGCAAGTTCAGGACTCATTCCAAGTTAGGCTTCCCTTTCCTGCCTGCCCCACAAGATCCAGGTTACGTTTTACATGTTGGTTATGGTGTTCTGAAAGAAACTCAGAACAGGCATTATCAGGCATCACTTCTGCTTACTAGGACTTTGTATGCTCTGTTAGGTTCAAACTGCTGCATGTCAGACCTGATATCTCAATAGTATTACTCAGGGTTTATCTTACTGACTCAGTGTTAACCTTACACAATGCACATCTGCATCTGGGTTCTCTGTTCCAAGAAGTTAATGAAAAGCTTTGGCTTCTGCTGCCATGAAAAATCTGAATTTACATATTTTTAGGAGAAGAGACAGAGCAGCAGGCTGGAGAACCTTACTGTCCCAGCTGCAGAGTTCACAGCTGCATGCACTATTTCCTTCTCCAAAGACAACTGGAGCAAGAAGAGCTCATCATGTCTCAGTTCTGTTAAAACAAGTGATTTATTGTTAAAATTTTAAGTGTGAGGACATCTCACCTCAAAAGCAAATGCCAAGATTTGGTGCTTGATGTGGGGCTGATAGAGCACACAGATACCAAAGTAGAGGAATGGATGCAGTGTGAAACAAAAAAAGCCCCCTCCCTTTCAACAGTTTTCAGGTCTGCTGAATACCCACATACCTTGGCTCGGGATCACTTGACAGTCTAGCAAGTGTTTGGTACCTCTGAAACACAGAAACTTTGAAAAGTGCTGGTGTCATTATCATACACACAGTAGCAAAAAATGGCAATTGCAGCTCAGATTCACTGCTCTACACACTGCGTGCCTGAGAGTTCTGCAAATAAAAGTCAGTCCCAAAAGGTCATGCAAGCTGAGCAGGACAAACTTCTGGTAGTGCAGAAAAGAGAAGCATGGGGTGTTTAGAAAGATGTTTCCTTCTCTTTTCTCCCCACCCCCATTTCTTCCTTTGGGAGTGATGCTATACTCATGCAGGTTAATGAGCATCTCCAAAGAGGGGTAAAAATAAAAACCCAAACCATAATCAAGCAGATTAAAAAGAAAAATAAACAAAAGGAGGAATAAGAAATAGTCTCTTGGAAAAAGATTGCTCATTTAACCTACTGAGAAACACAGACTCGTAGTCTAATTACAGCTAACTACTCTGTGCTTAAATAAAATATAAATTAGCACAATCTGACATTTTTGCAGGAATAAAAGCTCTCGTCTAAAACACTCATCTGTCAAGCAGAGAAGACTCTCCTCAAAAGAAGGCAGAGAAGCAACACAGAAAATGACAGTTTACAATAATGCCCTTGGAATCTGTGGCATGGGGAGAGAAATTGTGATAAAATATTATGTGGCTTAGAGGAAAAATACTATTTCTTTTGTACAAAAATATTTGTACAGAGTTGGAAAATACTTAATGCATCTGAAAAATATTCTAAAATTCCAAACTGACAATATACACCTATGCCTCCATGTGTTTAGTCTGTCTGTCCAAAAGTGGTCAGTGACAGGAAAAGCAAAACTACGTGGAGAATATATCATTAATACCAGACATAACTGACTGAACTAGAAAATATATCAACTTCAAAGAACTATTACCCACAATCACAAGGTTATTTAAAATAAATAAATCCACAATAAAAAACAACCCCAGCAAACCAAAACAAAAAGACCCCAAAACAAAACATAAGCTGGAAATAAGAACCCATTTACCCAGCAAAGCATTAACCCTGAGAAGAATACAGTGTATGTATGGAAAAGTAGTAGACACCTAACTTAACTAGAACATTTTCTCAAAGTAACAATCAAGTATGAAGAAGGTGTATTGTATTTTACAAGTGTAGTAGCTCCTTACTGCTTTTTGACTTCAACAACAGATAAGAAGAGCGGCAGCAAGACACCTAGCCCCCATTCACAAGCGAGGGTAGTCAGGGGTAGTATTTGACCAGTTACCTTAGGTATTCACTTACCTTTTCTACGTGCCTGAGTTCTAATTAACAGGATGGAGCTATAAAAGACCTTTATCTTTACTTATTGCTCTTTGGTGCTATTTGCTTTGCGACTTGTGCATCCATGTTCTATCTGTGACTCGGTCAGAAAAGAATTACCAGAATCACTTAGAAAATAGACAAGTTCTGTTTTCTTATTGATTTGTCAGAAATCAGACCAAAATAGAGCACTGAGGTCTTGTAGGCTTTGTGGGCTAGTCACCATTACTTGTAATCAGCTCCCACATATCTACAGCAGTACAGGGTCATATGTACTGTACTCAGGTTCAATAGTAATATTATTGATAGCCACTGGTTGTAACTGTAGTCATGGCACAGTATTTGCAGTCCTACTCTGAGACAGGGTCATATTTTGTTGGGCATAAATGGAGTGGCGTACTATTATCTTAAATTCTTCACTGAATTCACTGATTTATGGATGTTGTCTCTTTGGGTCATGAATATGGAACTTATGAATATATCCTACATGTTAACTTTTGTCAATATAAAAATTAATAGAAGGACTCTGCCTAAGCTAAATTAATGTCCAGAGAGTGAAGGAGAGGTAGGGTTTTCTTCATCGCTGCCTGACTGATCCAAGTTGAGCTCTACAAACTGGCTGTACCGAGCACCCATAGGGAATGAAAAGGACTCTCTTGTGGAGAAGCTGTAAGCTACTGTGTCTTTCAGAAGAGACACTTTTTTTCCTGATTCTCTGTGATAGCAATCCATACTAGACCTAGCTGGGGTAGTTGAAAACAGAAGGTCCACAATTTCAGAATATCAGCTGGGGCAAAATTCTGGGGCTAAATTCTGTTGACTAGGTAAGCTTAATTATACCATTGGCAAAACTAGTCAAATGTTTGGGGATATTAAATGCATTTTCCCAAAGAATAAAACCAGAGAAATTAATTTTATTCTTTGTTACAAAGTTTGTGAATCTGTTTAAGGAGAGACTTAACTGACATATGAAAAATTTGCAGATTTCTCAGGTAATTACTGCAATGTTCACTGCTGTTCACTGCTGTTTATGAGAAAATACCTTTTTTTTTTTTTCCTTCTAAGTAATAGAGTGATATCAGTAGTAAGACCTTAGGAAGCACAGAAGGCAGTCATTTTGCTGAACACTTTGTAAACCTTTAACATGAAAACTTCATACATTATCAAAACTTCATGCTTTATAAAAATGGTGACTCAAGCTGATGAAGACCTGTAAAGACAATTCACAGGAGTGAATGTCAACTTATACAGCTATCTCAGGAAGACAGGGAGGAAGAGCTGTCTCATGTAAGCAAATAACTTATTGTAGGGCCTTCTCTGTATCAGGAGAAAGACATACCAAGGGGTTTTGGTCCATCAGACCAGAAGTATTAGGAAGATGATGTTTCATTAGTCTAACTAAAGAAAAGGACTAAAGAGACCATTATGTGCCTGGACATCTGTTGGGCAACACAGGAAAGAGGAAAAAAATGCCTCTGAAGTTTTTACTTATTGTTCTTATGATATTTTATTTCAAGAGGTGAGAGAAGTAACTGGAGATGGGCTTTTCTACATTTCATCCTGAGGAGCAGAATGTGATCAAGGAAGAAAATTTGCATGAAAATAATGGTGAAATGGTGAAATTCATGATTCTTTAGAAAAAAGAGAGGAATGAAAACAGAATAAGGGAAATAAATTTGAGTATAGGATCACTGTTATTCATGGAAGGGCAGTCTAAGGGAAAAGGGGTTAAAAAGAATTTGAACTAATACAAACTTGTTATGGCCTTAAAACACAAAAATGAGTGGTCACTCTTTCATGCAGAAGTACAAGAACCTTGAGTAAGAATGATTTATCAATAAGTAGAGGCTGGGAATGACTTCGTAGGCAGCTTTTCTGCAGAATAGCATCTAGCAGATATACTGGATGGAAAAACTGAGCAGAAACCAGCAATGTCAAACTTCTATGAAAAAAGCATAATTCACGAAAGCACAGAAAAGTCATATGCAAAACACAAAGTAGTGTTTTCTCTGTGTACCACTGTTAGGTCCTCATCTGGAGTGCTGTGTCCAATTTTGGCTGTATTTCAAGAAAGATGTGGGTGATAGGAATTACAGAAGAAAGCAAAAAATGAAGTGTTATAAGAGACATGACCTTTGAGGAAAGACAGATGGAACTGGGTTTGATGTAGTGGAAAACATGCAATTCATTTTACAAAACTATGACAGATTATTGCAAAACCAATGTAATCCAGTCCATAACTACTGTAACATTGAATTACAGTAAGGAAGATGACAAATAGATACTAGGAAAATGGCATTAACTCTGTATAATAAAGTACTGGACCAGGTTACTAATGGAGCTGTTGGTGTCTAGATTGTTGATATTTTCCCTTCCCTTCCTTTTCTTTCCTTTTTTTTCCTTTCCCTTTTGTATCATATGAGATGCAAATGAAACTCAGATTAAGTGGTAGGCCACAAAATGTGGCAGCTCCACTCCAAAGGGGCTATTTCTGAGAAAAGTGGATAAAAGCTGTTGAAACCATAAGGGCCATGGACCTCCTCAGAAGTATGTATTACATAGTGTAAACATAACTACTGATACGGTTTGTGCACTAGTAGGATTTCATAGTGTTTTACTAACATAACCCTGGGATGAATGAAGTTGTGTAGGTAAAAATCACATTTTCTGTTTCTGAAAGGCCTTATTCAGGGTCTCAGTCCCTATGTCAGACCAAAGTTAGGTGATGCTGAATTATCAAGGGCTCACACACAAAAATGTGAAGAAAACATCACATGTATATACTACAGGGATAGCCCTTGCCAAACCCCTTTCTTTGACCTGAACAACATTTTGAATGTGCTGTGCAGTGTGTGGGCGGCACAGAGAATTTCTGTTATTATATCCTTTAGTCTCAGACTCTCAGAGGGAATTACCAAGTGACACTTACCTTCTCCAAATATTTGTTTTTCTCAACAGTGACAAATCTTTATGGCAAAGACCTCTCTTTTGCTCTAGCCTCTCCCACTTCAGTAATCTGGCATTTTGTACATATATATTATTTAAATAACATGACAGAATCAAAGAGGTCTTATTCATACAGGTAGCATGTGCTTATTACTGAAGGATGCTTTGATTAAATATCTATATACTCCTAAGGGTATAAACAGTTATTTATATATACTGTTTTCCTAGCATCTAAGAGTTGTTCAACATCTTTTTCAGTGACATTGGAGAGTGGAGTTGAATGTGCCCTCAGCAAGTTTGCTGATGACACCAAGCTGTGTGGTTCGATTGGTATGCTGGAGGGAAGGAATGACATCCAGAAGGACCTTGACATGCTTATGAGGTGGACAAATCCATTTTAACCAGCCCATGGTTAAAATGGATTTGATTTGTTTTTGCAAAGATGTGTACAGAGTAGCCTTTAATCTGTACTATTTAATCAAGAAAAAGTAAGGTTTAAAATGCATAGTCACATCCAAGTTGTATAGTCCCTGAGGGCATGAATGGGAAAAGGCTAGGATTAATGAGGAATTAACTTGGATCAGAGGAGATAAAGCAAATTTCTGAAAGTAGCTGCCTTGTACTACCTCCGCGCAAGCTACATCTGATCACCAGAATAAATTCCCTAATTTAAAACCTGGCTTAAACCTTTTGGGTTAGAGAAAATGTTACTTCTTCTCATAAAGTTGCATCATATAGTCATAACTGTGTTTCCCTTGGTGGGTAATGAGAATGTATTGGATAGAGTGCGACCTGAGCATGACATAAATGTTATGGAATAAAGGGTGGTGAGTGCACCGGTTTCAGCTGGGGTAGAGTTTAATTTTCTTCACAGTAATTGGTACTGGGCTATGTTTTGGATTTGTGCTGAAAACAGTGTTGATAACACAGGGATGTTTTCTTTATCACTGAGCAGTTCTCGCACAGAGTCAAAGCCTTTTCTGGTCCTCACACTTCCCTACCCCAGAGTGGGGTGTGGGAGCGGAAGTGGGGAGGGGACACAGCCAGGACAACTGAACTCAACTGACCCAAGAGATATTCCATCCCATATGATGTCATGCTCAGTATATATAAAGTTGGGAGAAGAAGAAGGAAAGCTGGACATTTGGAGTGATGGTGTTTGTCCTCCCAGGTAACCACTATGTGTGATGGAGCGCAGCTTTCCTAGAGATAGCTGAACACCTGCCTGCTGATGGGAAGTGGTGAATAAATTCCTTGTTTTACTTTGCTTTTTTGAATGGCTTTTCTTTATCTATTAAACTGTTGAGTTGTCTCACTTTTACTCTTCTGGTCTCTCACCCATCCCACTGTGGCCACTGAGTTGGCGGCTGTGTGGCATTTAGCTGCCAGCTGGGATTAAACCATGACAGGTAGTTGATTATTTTTTTTCCATGACACCCCATTTGCATGGTCTTGGTCATGTTCTCTTCTGAGGAAAAATATTTTGGCACTTCAGACAAAAACAGTGAGATTTCAGCCAACGGTGGTTTCTGGGTTTCAGAACTCTGTGTCTGTGATAGCTAGTCCTGGTGCTGGCTACCATGGAGCCAAGTTCTAGTTCAGGGGGAACAAAACTGACAGAGCTGGGGAGAATAACAAAGTATTACACCTGTCTGTCATGTAGGAAGCTTGCGATAAGAGGCAGAGCAAGAGCTCCATGTCCCAAAGCTGTCTTAATCAAATCACAGTGTTTAAAAGGAAGATGCTGGTATCTTCTAAATACCCTTTTAAGTACTGTGTGGTAAACTCTCTGCTATTACTACAACCTCTTTTTTCTACTTCTTCCTTCTTCCACTTGAGAAGAAATAGTATTCACTGACCTCAGTTATCTGCATATACTACAGATTGGGATCCAAAAATACCTCCTTTTCCCATCAGTTTCCAGTACAGGCCTTCAGCTGACAGGTGAGCAGAGTTTAGAAGCACGTTTTGTCCAGTGTCATCTTTAACAATCTATGCTCATGAGGGTGAGAAAGCCCTTCATGTGGACCAGGGAGTGCTCAGGCAACTGAGTAGGCTAGTGAGATACAGATCATCCTGGGTTTTCTCCTGTTGATGTGAACTTTAAACCAGGACTGTTTTCGTGCAGTGCTTAACTTTTTTAGCTCTGTGTTTGCAATATTAAACTAGTTATTACAGAATCATAGCATCATGGAATGGTCAGGATCACAAATGACCTTAAGATCATCTAGTTCCAAACCCTCTGCCATAGGCAGGGACTCCTCACACTAGACAAGTTGCGCAAGGCTCTTTCCAACTTGACCTTGAACACTGCCAGGGATGGAGCATTTATCACTTCTTTGGGCAACCTGTTCCAGTGCCTCACCACTCTCACAGTAAAGAACATCTTCCTTATATCTAACCTGAACCTCCTCTGTTTAAGTTTAAACCTATTACTCCTCTTCCTGCCACTACAGTCCCTGATGAAGAGTCTCTCCTATGGAATAATTAGGAATTAAACTTATATTTGAAATGCAGCATTGTCCACACATAAGGGAAAAAATGGGGCCTCTCAGGGCAGGATGTAGCCACCCCTGGTATGTACACTCCACAATGGTTCCCATGCATGCACAGACGACTGATGGAGCGGGGTGGAGACCTCGCTGCCATAATTTGTCCTGTCATCAACAAGAAACAGGAACCAGGTGGTACAAGAAACTGATAAGCTGCATGCTTGCTACGTTGTGTCTGTGGCCTGTCATCTTTTGACAGAATGCCATCCTCTGTGTGAACTTTGCTTCATTGTAATGTCATTATAATGCATTTACATGCTAAAATACACTCTCATCTCCAATGTGACACCCCTCACAAAGAAACCACCACCCTCTGAGCATGCGCTCTGAATTTTTGGTGTCATATACCTTTAAAAATGAAGCGAGAGTGATTTGCACCAATAATAATGAAGGTATGTATGACTAGAGTCACTCAAGCTCCACCTTGAAGGTGAAAAATAGTATAAAATGACCCAAGAGAGAGGGGAATATTGGGGAAGATACCACTGTGCAAGATAACATTAACCGACTCCTGGGACTGTTTGACGGGCTGGACCCTTCGTTCCCCCCCATAGGGCCACCTGTGGGTAAGACTTGCACTGTATCCAGTGCTTCCCTGGGAATACTTAGAATCTCTATAGAGTTACTTTTTATTATTACCTGTATATTTTAGAGCCAGGTTGTGTTAACTTTATCGAACCCTTGTGTCCATGTAAGTATCATTCGCATGTGCTTTTGCAGACGGTATTTATCACCGGCAATCCATAAGAACCTGTACCTGTTGCATCAATAAACTGCACTGTTTTGGTAGCCAATTGTCACTATCAGTGAATCTGGACCAGTAGAGGTTCTATATAGTGAATGTGGTTGGACTGATAGTTGCAGCTGATTGGGCTGGGCAGCATGGTGCACTATTGGTGAATCTGGACCAGTAGAGGCTCAACATAGCAAACACGGTCAGACTGGTAGTTGCAGCTGATTGACTGGGCAGTGTGGTGCACTATCTGTGAATCCAGACCAGTAGAGGTTCGATATAGAGCACGCAGTCAGACTGGTAGTTGCAGCTGGTTGTACTGGGCAGTGTGATACACTATCGGTGAATCCGGATCAGTAGAGGTTTGATATAGTGAATGACACTGGACTGGTAGTTGCATATTGGAGCCATTCCCAGCTGCTCTAATAAAGCAAGGGAGTTCATTTTCTCCCCTTTAATGCAACACCTCCCCACTGTCATGGGTTCAGCAGTAGCAGTCATTTTTCTCCTTCTTACTAGTTGGTGCAGCACTGTGTTTTTGACTTGTGGCC
>JAOEHY010007617.1:0-38712 GCA_025447955.1 Psilopsiagon aurifrons
GTTAAAATGCAGGAACCAAGCGCTGGGACGGTGATGTAATGCTGGAACTGCAGGGTTGTTAAGTAATGTGAGAGGAAGGGGGTCAGGGTTGCAAAGCATTTACCTGCTGTCAAGGGGCTTTAAGTTTATTATCAATTGCAGTGACTGTAACTGGCTTCAGACTGCACTCTCTAATTATTCACAGACTCCCCTTTTTTATCTTTTATTATTTAAAGTAAAACTATATTATGATATTTAAAAAAATGTGATATTATCACAGCTGCAAATTATTTTCCACCAGGGTTTTTTGATATTTTTTAAATGGCTTGAAACTGGGTGTCTCTTTCACAAAAAGACCGGTGAGAGCAAAAAGAAAAGAGAAAGGCAAAAAAGGGTGGTTCTTCAAGTGTAGCTGTCGAATTTGAAACAGTACGAAGAGAGCAGTTCAGCCTCTGCCTAGGAGAGTGAGTAAAAGCTCCTACTGTTGGAAATCCGCTGTAGAAAATAAAGCATTTAAGGAAGGCAGTTTATAGAACTCATCCCGAGGAGCCCTAGCGTTTCATGCCTAACACTTGTCAGCAGCGTTCTGATCCTTAGCCTGCCCCAGGCTCATTGCTTTTTCAATGGGCTGCTGTCTTGCTGTTGCTGGGACCGCTTTAGTCCCGACCCTGCTTGGCAAATCTCCTCCTGTCATGGTTCTGCTCCTGAGATCTACCTGGGTATAGTCACATAGTAGGAAAGTAGTTTCCTTTGCAGGACACAGCGCTGTGATTTTCTTACATCTGTGTGTCTCCTTACAGACCTTTTAGTCTTTTTTCCATGTAGCTAACAGCCTTGAGGGCTGGGAAGGGGAGAGGGAAGGTACCTCTTCCCCAAGTTCACCCTGAATACCTTACCCTTAGGGTGGGCCACACAGAGTTTAACACTGCCTAAGTCCCTGCTTGGGCATTCCTTGTGTTTAGATGTGGGATGAATGTAAGATACCAGGTTTGTGTTGGTGTCCTCAGGATACCCGTTCTGCTTGAAGGAGCTCTGCATCAGGTTTCTATGTCAAGAGCTGTCTGTTCTTAAGATGCTGCTCTCAGAAGTGCCCCTGTTGGGGAATTTCTACCTTGGAGGGAAGCACTGTATAGATGTTCACTGGATCAGTAGTGGATCACAGCTTTGCTTGACTAAGTAAATACAGCTTTAAACACTTTCTTAAGGATTTGGTGGTTTTTGGGTTTGTGGTTTTTTTTTGTTTGTTTGTTTTTTACAACTTGTATTGGGTCCTGACTGAGCAAAATACCAAACTGTGTTGTTCTGTTGTGATGATAAAACCTTCCCATCTCCATCTGAATGAGACAAGAGCCCCTGACCAGCTCCTGCTTCTGTCCCTCCAGTAGCCCTCTGCCAAACCATCTTGTGTTTAGCTGTTATGTCCCCACACTTTACTCTCAGGTTTTTCCTAAATGCCCTGATTTCCAGGCTCCTCAGACAACTGCTCAAGCACAAACAATTGCTCATGTGCCAAAGTTTTATCATTTGAGAGCCTAACATAAGGCCGCACCCGGCTCTGGCCCACGTTCCAGTGCAGATATACCATATGGATTAGATTGCGCAGTGCTCTGTTGAGGATGTGTGGGTTGTGGAGGGAGCTGTGCTGCTGCAGGAGTTCCCGTAGGACTTCTGACTCATGTTTTCTCCTAGAAATGTTGGGAAGTGCAGTTCCACGGACCATCAGAGTAAAGTGGAGTAGATTCTTCCCTTTGCCTGCCCGCTTTAGATGCTGGAGTGGACTTGTCTTCACTCTTTCCCTTCCTGCCTTTTCTGGCTGGAGACTTTCTGCAGAAAAAGTCCCTCAGTGTTGTCCTAGCATAATGTCTAGTCATGTTGGCAAGATACTGGGCAGAGGATGACAGACTGTCATGCTCCATCTTTGCCTATGCAGAAATTCATCCTTGCTATTTCTGTTATAAAACCGTGTATAAAATAAGCTGTGTAGCATGCTCTGGAAGTCTTTGAGCATTGTGTTGCATTCCATGGGGGATCAGAGTTTTACTTATCTAGTACTAGCTATTAATATTTCACCTGGCTGCAAGGACAGCAAAGAACATCTTGGTGCTTTAGTCACTGTGAACAGACTGATGACCGTGCATTGTGCTTACACCTTTCAGCGAGCAACTTCATCTTCCCACCCTGGTGGTTCATACCTGTTAAAATTAGGTAGAAAGTATAAAAATGTAAATGCTTCTTCCCTTCCAGAAGTGCATTGCAGCTCTAAGTTACAGCTTACTTCTGCTTCTGAAGTGATTTCAACACAGCATCACAGAAAAGACAGTTTTAAAAGCTTCTTTCAAAAAGTTGCAATTGTAAGTTCCGTATGCATGCACATGTGTGTATGTGTGTTTATATTTGTATAGGCATTGCCTGGTGAAGCAACAAAGCGTATAAATAATGAGGTATAACTATCCTGAGGAGAGCCAGGCAGCTTTGGTTGTGCTGGACAGGTGCTTTTGAAATGCTCATTCATCTTGGACAACAGAAAAAGTAGCTGCCCATTTTGGATTCCTCCAGTGCTAGCTGCTCATCTTGTGCTACCTTGGAGCCAGTGTGCAGGTGTGCCGGTGGCCTTGGAGCTCTGTGGTCAGTGGCCAGCAACTCTTGACAGCGAGTCCCAATGCGTTTGAAAGTGGGCCTTCTGTCAAGAGGATTTTCTCATTGAAGGATGATAACTTTAGGCCTAATTTTTAAACGGCAGCCAAAGGAATGCTACCAGCACTCTGAAAATGAGCATCAGCAGATATATTCAGAAGCACATGTAACCTGTCAAACAAACCAGAGGCCAAACGCAGCCAAGCTGGGAAGTGATGTTTGCACTGGAGAGCCGACTGCTCACAGTCTGCTTGTGAAGAAAGGCAAT
This sequence comes from Psilopsiagon aurifrons, assembly GCA_025447955.1. Taxonomy (NCBI): domain Eukaryota; kingdom Metazoa; phylum Chordata; class Aves; order Psittaciformes; family Psittacidae; genus Psilopsiagon; species Psilopsiagon aurifrons. Next base: position 2,882 of record JAOEHY010007617.1, read on the forward strand.
CTGCTCGCAAAGCCTGGCTGGAAGAGTACCAGCAAATTTTCCCCACCAAGATCCCAAGTAACATTTCCGCCTGCATTGTTGAGTGTGTGCATTGGCAGGGTATCTGCTCTTTAAGCTGTGTGATTTTAAGCCATAATTTGGTGCTCCTTAGCTGGTCTCTGCATGCACAAAAGAATTGGCTCTGCAGATGCAAAGCAAGAGGTAAAAATCAGACAGTTTAGTTTTATTTCAGTCAATGTGATCCCCTACCCCTAGCTCTACAATGAGATTATTTCCCTTAGACATTCATTTTGGAAAACTTGTCTAATATTTGTGAAGCCAAATGAAGTTTTTGAAGTTGGTGTGGTGAGTGCTGGGGTCAGAGGTGGTGGCAGGGCAGGCTTCACATCACATTTTGGACATGGGGAGGCAAAAAGACCAGGTTGTGTCCTGCGCTTGGATGAGGGTGCTGGGGCAAGAGTGGGCCTCCTCTGCTCTTCCCTGTCGCTCTGCTCACCTTCCCACCCTTCTTTTGTTTGTCCTGCACATGCCTGGGCCGCGTTCAGCCCAAACTGTTGAGATCAGCTTGCTGAAAATTGCACTTCAGATCAAAATGTGAGTTAGGTTCCCCAGTGTGAAGTGGCTGCTGGGTCTTTCTCTGCAGCTATAGATAAAGCAGATACGAAGGTAATTACATCTCATTCCTATCTGACTCTCTTATTTGCCATAATCTCTTTTAATCCCTTTGATACTCATCATAATAATGTTAATCTTAATGAACTCATTTGGTATTAATGCGGATGTGATTTGTAAGTTCAGAGCAGGCTTGCCATCCTTGTTTAGCATTCATTAATATCCACTTAACTGTGTTTATGCTCTCTTTCTCCTGCACATGGACTTGCATATTTCTATCTTCCACCCAGCCGATGTGGCAATTCCCATGGTGGAAGTCTCTTTCCACATTCAGGTTTGTATTTTCTTTCTGTTCCTCTTTCTACTTACATAATCCCAGAGAAAAGATCTGATTGGAAACACCAATCACTAATCTGCTAGTAGCTTTCTGTACCCCATCTCTTACTCATCTCTTCCACTTTGAACATCAAAATTGAAGGAACCCTTATCCTCTTGGTTCTCATTCATGTGGCATTCCTTTTTAGATTGCTTCAGAGATACTACGTTACTATGTCCCTCGTTTTATTGTCTCAGAGGGTGAACGAGTAGGAGACACAACCCCTAATCTTGGCAAAGAGACAAATGATTTGTTGCTTACTCCTGTACCCTCCCTGAGTGCTCTGTTTATGGGTGGGGTACCTTGCCCAAACAGTTTCCGACATGACCAGCCAGTTCTAGTGAGGGAGAACTACGTCTGGATGTTGAACTTGATCCAAAGCTTATTACAGTGAATGGGAGTGCTGCCTTGATGGGTTCTGGATAAAATCTGTAAAACTTTTAATTCCTTTGAGGACCCACATATTTTTCAAGATCTCTAGCTTTGGGATGTGCCCTCCTGAAAAACTACTTGTTCAGCCTCAGTGATCCTAGAGACTGATGAATCTCAGATCCCTATAAATGAGTGATATCCTGTCTACATGGGTGCTTGTGTTTGTTTTTAAACGTGGCATGGAATTTCAGTGTTGTGGTGCTTACTATCTTCCCTCTACACTTCCTCTAAACACATTTTTAAGTCCTTGATTGTCAAATAGCATGAAATATTTTTCAGCCCCAGTGACACACATTTTGCTTTTTAGGGCTTTTGGATCCTGACAGAGCCAGGAAAGTGTCATTTACTTAACAGAACACTATTTATTCCATCCCCACTTCCATCCTTGGTTTTATGTCCTGATGTTCCCTTGTAGCATCAGCATCATATGTTAAAATGAATAACTGTGCTGAAAAATATCTCACTTCTAATTTACTGAAAGATTTTACATTGCCTAACAAAACTAAACACTGTTTGGTAAAAACTTCTAGTCAAGAGTGAGAATTGCAGTCTCTCAGATGAGCACAGACTGTATAGGTGTTGTGGTCTTTATTTCAACATATCTTTCATTCAAGAAAATCGTATGATGTTTTCCAAATTGCAGCCATTAGTCAAGCATACTAAAGCTCTTTATTAGTATGAATACAAGAGATCTTCATATAAATATCAAGATGGAGTGTTTTACTGCAGGTATCTATGTCTCTTGTGCTGCTCCATGACCATAAAGAATATGGGCAATGTGGTTCAGATGGGTGCTGTTTTCTGGAGATCAATAAATCTGTGCCATTAGCAGCAAGCAAAATAATAGTAATGAAAGTTCATTACATTTTCTCTAAATGTCAACTAGTTATCACAAGCCCTGTCAAAAAAAATACCAGTAGAATGTTTTACCACACTGGAAAAGCCCATCAATACCAGTAATTTTATATGTCAGTTTTAACATTACCTACTTTTTCCAAACTGAGTCTTAAAATCCAGAACAGAAAAATCTTACGAGACCAAATCCTTCCTTGACCTCAGTGTAAGGGCGCTCAGTATCACATAAAAAGAAGTTCCAGTTCCGTGTTCTTTGTTGTCAGTTGGTTTCCAGATCAAGGTAAATTTTTCTTTCACTGCAGCGAATGATATAAGCCGTATTTCTCTTGTGTTGTCCCTCACAGTATTGCAGGGATTCTCATTGCTGTGAATACTTTTTATTTTTCTGACATAATTTGAATAAGTGAGTTTCTTTTGTAAATTCATGTAGAAATAGGATTGGCTTAAAAACCAAATGAAGTCTAAATTAAGGTTCAGTTTATAGGTTGTCTGAATGCACAGATTTCTTGCCATTAGAATTTGGCATTGACAAATACCTCCTGTGGCCATTCAAATTAAACAGAGATGTGTTGCACCTAGTACAGATTAGTACAGAAATCTCTGTATACATGGGTCTGTATGTGTGTATAGTGTGTCCTGTGCACCAGTATATTTAAGACTGCAAGACAAAATTAACTTCTGTTATTCCAAAGCAATCCTATCAGAAAGAATTTATTACATGAATAACCTTCCAAGTTGCAATACTTAAGGCGATGATGTAGGTATATATATTTGAATGATACTTTCATTTGAAACTGAAACTGTATTAGCACCCCTCGGCTCTACTTTGCATTTCAAGGTTTTTCAGAAAGAGAAATAAAATCTAGGGCAAAAATCTAAACAACAGTTGAAGGGTGACATTGCTCTGTATCAGTGTTTGGCTTTTCACTTGCTGCTCTTGAACAGTATGGAACTTTTTCTGTTCAGAGCAAAACCTGATGCAGCTGCTGCAATTCAGTAGATATTGTAATATGTTGAATGAAAAAACAGTATGTAGTGAATTCCCTTCTAGTAATGAAGTTAGCCTTTTTTTTCTGTTTAAACTATTTTGACAAGACTTTGTAGTGCCCTATGAAAGAGCTGTAGCATATACAAAACCTTACCAGCATCATTCATAAAAATATAATGCAAAAATAAGTGAATATTACGGAAAAAAAGTAGATAGTTGTAGAAATCATGGATTTATAAAGATCTATTTAGAAAAGTAAAATGTGCCTGATTGAAGTTTCCAGCAAGGTTCAATAACTGTTAAAATCTGAGCTTTTGACAAGTAACAATGGTTTGAAGGGAAATTGGGAATTGTGTCAAGAGAAAATACTTTCCTTTCCAAATTGCTAGCTGATTTTGCTGAGAAATGTTTTTTTTTTTTTTATTATTATTATTACTTTAAAAAGTACTCAGAAAAGAAAAAGTTTCTCACTTGCTGTGCACTGAAAGGTCATTAAGTTTTATCTATTTCATTTTCTGTTTGATGGGCTAGTGTCTCTTCTGAATAAATGATTCTGTTAGTTCCAATTTATTTCTGGGGGAAAATGCCCAGCAAGTGTGAAGAGAAGCAAATGATAAACCAGGCAGTAATACTCTGGCAATTTCACATATTATTCTTCAGAGTTTTAAATGCAGGTCTCACCTGGAGCCCGGGACAAGTTCTGCACAGCCGGCAGGAACTTTGTCTAGTATCTGCTTTTTTTTTATTCCCTAAAATGTAGTTTTTTATCTCAGGGAGATACTGGAGAAATGCTCCAATAAGAGGACTTATTGGAGCATAGGTTGGATTGAGCTGGATGTATGGAAGGGTATGACTTTGCTGTTTCCCCACGTAGCACTGAGCGCAGAGTGCTGGATTCCAGCAGTACATCTGCATTGGCATGTGTCTCTTGCAGACAGTAATTATCAAATAGGACAAACATTAGTTATAATAACTGATTGGCTCAGGGTCAGATATTTGGGTTTGCCCAAACAATCCCCAGAGGACTTAGAAAGATTTTCTATATTGTTGGGAAAATAAAAAAATCTCTGCACCCATCCAAAGTCTTTTTCAGTTTAGGGTGAAATCTATTCGGACTGCGGAATAAGTCCAAGCAAATGATTACCCCAAAACTGCACATATGTTCCTAGGTGAGCCTGCAAACACTTAAGGCACTGTAGCAGGGGAAGGTGATGAGTTGCACAGAGGACAGATGACATTACAGACATCTTCACTAGGTTGAAGGGAGACAGCAGAGAGCAGGTGATCTCTGTTTACTTAGCCTGGGAAAAGACAGCTTACAGAGGATCTAATTGTAACCTTAAGGTACTTAAAGGGTAGTTGGAGAGGAGACAGTGTTTGCCCCACTTTGCAGCCTGAAGACAAAAGACAACAGCAGAAGTTTCAGTGAAAGAAATTCCTGTGGGACCTAAAGAAAGACAGGCTCCTGCAGGAAGAGCCTGGTAAGGCACAGCAACAGGCTGCAGAGGTGGTTGATGGAGACTTACACTTTGTCTAGAAAAGGTCCCCAGCAGCCTGATCTAATACTGCAGTTAGCCCTGCTTTGAGCAAGAGTTTGGAGAAGGTGACCTTCAGAGAGGTGCCTTCTGACTGAAACTGCTCTCTGGGTCTGCACTGAGCAATGATGGCAGCACTAGCTATCTGTACAGGGGGGGAAGCACGAAGAATTTTGATAAGGAAAAAAGCAATGAGAAAAGCAAATGGCAGGATAAGAACATAATGTCATCTAAAGCATATCCTGTGCCAGCTTGTGTCAGCCTTGGTTTGAGAAGAATGTATGCACCTCATGTAAGAGGTGTAACTGCGGGCTCTGAATTCCTCCTACTGTGGAGAAAGTGATTTACGCGTCAAGGTGCTTCGTTTCCTTGCTTTCCCACTACACTGGAGGTCATGGTCACCTAAGTTTTAGGAGATGCCAGATAAAAATGCAAAGATAAAACAGGAATCCCGCCAACCAGCTGTTTTTGGCTGAAATGTGAGCCAAAATGAAGCCAAATACCTTTTCAGTTTATAAACTGCTGAATGAAGCCTTGTTTCCTGCAGAACTAAGCATCTCGTCTGTGTTTTCTGCTTATAGTCAAAAAACTACAACAGGATTCTGAAATGCTATGAGAAAATCCATCACTGAGATATTTCTGAAGCAGTCAGCTGTTTAAAGTACCACCCCTCCCCTCTTTTTTTGCTTTTTTACATAAATAGGGGAATTAACCCATAATAAACAAAACTTCTGGGCCTTTGTGGTCATTTTCAGCATGCTTTGCAAAACTAGGAGACAATCTTTGTCCATCATCATGTGAGGGATCCATTTGCCAACACCCCTGTAAGCTCAAAGTTATGTTTTACAGGAACTTAGCTAGCAAAAGCTGTTCCCACTATAAAAGTAATGGCACATTAATGCGTTTTTGCAGTGAACTCCCTGTATACCTTATCCTGTGCTCGTATTTGTCCATTAACTAATAACTGTCCAATATGCTGTCACTAATATCACATGTAAACTCATGCTTTGCTCTTCTGCATGCTCAGTTACTTTATTGTTGCAAAATTAATAATTTATTATGGAATATAACATGATGACTGAGAAAGAGTCACTGGACATCAGTTTTCACTGGCAAAAGCCTATGTGGTGATGCTGACTCAATATTATATTCATCTTGAGCTGAAAAGCTTAAAGAAGGATATCGCTCATATTTGAGACCTTTCCAAAAGTGCCGTCCTAGAGCACACAGCCTGGCTCTCACTAGTCTACTGGCATGTTCTTTATTGCCATGAATTCACCTTATTTGTATCCCCTTTTTTTGTAATCAAGACAAGCTTTGTCCTTTTAAAATGCTGTTCCTGACGCTTTGGTAAATGTCAAAGCTGATTTTGCAGTACTGTCAGATGGAGAGTAAATCACTGAATTGGAACGTGTGGTAAAAACTTCCTGGCTGGAAGAGCTAATCCCCTTGGAAAACAAAACAAAAAGTCCCATACTTTTCTTGTAGAAAGTACTATTTTCTCTTTGCCTTGAAAACAGCATTCCTACCTGGTTAACTTATTGATGAACCTAATCAGTCTCTAAGTAAGATAGTTTTGAAAGTACCGGTGTCTGGTTTTCAGTAATACATAGATATTGATGTTCAGGTTTCTAATTAGCTGTTAAAATCATTTAGGAAAAATCTAGGAGAGAAGACAGAGAGGAATGAGTTGGAATATCAGGTTTTTAATAGAACAGGAATTTAAGGAAAAACTGACAGATTTCAGGTTTCTTTTGTGTCACTGGTGTGCTCGTGGCAGGTGAGCTGTAACAGTAACTAGTTCTATGTGAATAACAAACTTGTTGACTTAGTGACTGAAATGAAAAAAAGTAATTTAGGTTAACTTGATATGACAGAATTCTGAATTGTGCAAATAAATTTAAAAAAAAAGGAAGGCCATTTTCAGGTTTATGAGAAAATTAACTCTTTAAAATGAGCTGGATAGATTTCCTTATTAACATGGCACTTCAAACTGGACATTTAGAAATGTTAAAGCCCTCTGCTTTTCCAAATACATAGTCTTTCCACTTACAAGGTTTATTAAATATTATTTATTAGAGAATTTAATAATTTTTCTCAACCTGAAAGTGCTGCTTTTGGTAAATATTCTGTTTGAGGGAAAAAATTTTCAGCTCTAGCTTTTGAGCTTGGTTGCAATCGTCTGCATAAATCACGTCAGTTACAGTGCAAGTGAACTCACTGTGATAGAGTATATTTAATTTGCACACAGTCTATGGATATTTGAAGTCTCTAACCTTATATAACTTCAGAGTTTGAGCTGATATCAGAACAGTCTAGAAAAGCTTTTGGGCATTTCTAACATGAGCTCAGCTCCATTCATGCCATAAAAACTAAGGGGCTTGGTGCAGAGAAGGCTTCTGCAAACTTATTTTTTCCAATGTGTCTTTGTCCTCACCCAGTTTGGGTTGCAGGACTAGCAGTACACTGTGCTATACTTTCGTCATCCTTGCCATCGGTAGTACTAGCTGTGAGTTACAGTGGCTGAAGAAATCTTGCAAGCTTTGTAAAACTCAAGTGTATTAAAGGGGCATGTAAATTCATGCAGCAAGATGCTTGCAGGATTGGAGACTAGATGTCCATAGAAGATGATTGAAAAAACTTGTTTTCTTGCCAGTGACAGGTTAAAAATAACTTTCCACTTCTAAGCTGCCTGTAACACCATTTCCAGTCCTGCAAGACCTCTGGGAAAGGGCATTTTGCTTCAGTGGAAACATTGTGCATAGTGACCTAGAGAGTTAAATCTTCTGTTTGGTGCCTGTATTCCCTGGAGTTTCAGTGACTTATCATTTAGTCTGTCTGGGGTTTTGATGACTTGAAATACTAACGGGACCTGGAAGGGTTTTTGTTGTCACATAGTCCACAGAACTGGTGGTCAGTAGGGCAGGTGTGACTGAATGCCCAAAATGATCATTGCATTTGAAAATTATGTTTCTGTTGTGATGGGAATTTCCTCGATTATTTTTTCTTCCATTTTGTTCCAGGAAGAGTCATAAATTAATGAGGAAGCTGATAAAACTCCATTTTAAGGTTACATTCTCTAAGTTATAAAATGAAGGTTCATAGGGTGAGACAAAATTCATTAAATATTGAACACAGCATTCAGGGTGGCTTTTTTTTTTTTTTAAATGGACATTTCCCTCAAAAAAGGACACAAATGAAAAATACGTATTCCTAAAACAGAGAGTAAATCTCTCAAAACCTGCCAGATTTGCAGGGGGTTTTGTGTTTGGTGTGTAGCAAGGCTCTGGCTGCGATACCCTTTCAGTTGGTATCATTTTTATTCCGTAATGTGAATTTCTCATTTGGTTATTTCTCTTTGTACTGCTCCTTGATGTGTTGCTTAGCAAAAAAAAAAAGAAGTCAGAGCAGTTGAACTATATGTTTATATCATAGCTCCTAATGTCAAAATTTTAATTGATTTTCCCATATTGGAGGTTAGGAGGGGGCTGTATCGTGTTCCATGACATCATAAAAACAAAAATATTTAAAATATGTTTCAAATAAAATGAGGGGGGAGAAGAAAAAATGCTTAACTTAGAAAAGATGTGGGATTCATTAGCAAAGGAAAATACTGGCCATGGACCAATGGCAAGCCAAATGTTTTGCCAGCAGTTTGCAGTTCACAGTCATCATTGCATGTCACTCTGCCTCCTGCACCAGCCCCTCCAACCATACATGCCTTCCTTTAAAAGAGAAACCTGTCTGGTTTGAGTTGAATAAATTAATTTGGGTTTACTTAGTTTAAAAACAAAAATATAGAGGGCCCAATTTTATTTCATTATGCCCGTGGGTAAAGTAGTCCAAGGTAATTACAACCGCAGTGCTGGTTGTTGTATGTTAATTAAAGAGGGGTTTTTTTGCACATAGGTTTTTGCACAACGTAATAAAATAGTTTGTGGTCTGGCTAGCCTCAGTGTCACAAGAGTGTACTCACTTGAGAAATTGTCCAGCTTTTCCAAAGGCTGAGTCCCTTCCATGTGAAGAGGAAGCATGTATCTGCTCAGCAGAGCACAGGTACAGTCCTTCCTATTTAGTGTAAGGGCACCATCATAAATCATGCAGCAAACAACCTTTCATACAATCTCATACACTAAGTGGCAGACTTGTCAGCAGCAATGAATGTGGGCTTCAGTAAGTCTTTAAGCAATAATTTGCTCTAGAAATGTGCAACACTGGTTTCATACCTGTGACCCAATCTCTTATTTTTCCGAAGTTTCCTAATAAAGTTTTGGGTTGTTTGGGATATATTTTTTTTTTTTTTTGTCTCCTTTGCATATAAATGTAATTTATTGCTTCACAAATCCTTTTAAAGAAAAAGCATCAAAGGCATTTAAATAATGTACTTGAGATGCTGATTGAAAAAAACCCCAAACTCAAATCCCAACAAGCATGGCTAAGATGGCCTGTTATTAGAAAAGTCAAAGGAGGCATGTTTGCTAGCTGAATAAATTACGAAGCATTGTAAAAACACTGTCTCAGGGATGATTAGGGGTAAGTGATTTTCATTACTGCATTAAGTTCTCCTTTCTGTTGTGGCGCTTTTTATATCACATAAAGCTTAGCTATTTACTTATACTGCTTTAAAAAGCCCCAGTACCTCATGACCCCGTGCATTGATTCAGAAAGACAGCAACACAAGCTGGCTTTTACTTAATGCTCAGGAACGTGACACAGCTCCTTTCTTTGGGTGCTCTGTCTCAGGCAGGTGGTAAGGCTGATTGAATTCAGATTTGCAAGTACCGGACCCAGACGCCTGGGTGACTGAGGTCTGTAAAGTTTCACAAGTTTCCCTCCCCACCTGGTGCTAGTGTTTTCCTTCAAGTTGCACAATTTTCCCTTTTCAAAGATTTGGATTCGTAGGTATTTAGGGCCACCAATTGCCCTTGAGCCAGATCACGGTGGCTCTACCTTTCTCATTTGCAAGGGCAAGGCTCTAAACCTTGCAAGTAGGGTCCCAAGGAGCATCCAAAGGGATCTAGATGTTTTGCTCAGTGACCAGTAGTGGGTTTTGTTTCTTTCTGTCAGGGACGTGGATTCTCCTGTGGAGGGACAAATGAGTTCAGCTTTACCTGCTTGAACTGACACAGTTTCACCTGAGCTTGCATTTACAGAGAAGAAAGTGCCAACGGGCTGTGCTTTGTGCCCCAAGCCAGGACTTCAGCAGAGGGGAGGGCAGCCCTCAGCTGCACTGCTGGCAGTGGCTGCCTGCAGCATGAGGGGAGCTGGAACCTGTGGTGCTTGACAAAGCTGAAGTCTCTTCCAGTCTCCCAAGGCATGGCCCAAGTCCTTGGCAGTGCTGGCTGCATAGAGCTGGGAGTGTGATCATAGACATCTGGGCTTCCTAGAGGTCCTCATGCCTAGAATTAGGCATGTGTAAATGGGGAGAATTAGCCTTGAGGTGTACCAAAGAGACTTCCACCCCCATCACGTGAGCTGAGAGCATGAAAATACTGATTTACTTCCCAGACTGTGGCGATACTGAAGCAACAACATCTAAATATGCTTCTAGGATGCGTCTGCCAAAGAAACATTTCACAATGAACACAGAGGGGCATCCCTGTGGCAGCCTCAGCTGAGGTGCTAATGATTTCATAACCTGTTCTTTTCTTGTGCAAGCTATAAAACCTGCTGAGACTGTTTGGCATCAGGGTGCCTGCTACCAGGGCAGGAGCCAGGGTGCAGAGCTGGGTTGAGAATGGGATTGCATGTGGAACAGATCTGTACTGTGTGTTTTACATACATGGCTTTGAAATGACAAGGAACCAACCACTTTCTATTTCCACTTGCATTAGGGATTTCTCATGAATATCTGAAATAGACATTTATTGTGACCATAACCCTACCGCAAATTAAAATCAGATCCCAAGTCCCCTGTGAAAAAAGGCCTCATTATAATGTATGGAGATGTCAGAAATGATACTAAATGACACTTAACTTTAAACCCCAAACACTATGCTTATCCATGGCTTTAGGGATAAATCTGCAGTGGAAATAAGACCAGGAGCTAAGCAAGGTTTACATGGGAGGGGGTGTCCCAGTAGATGTATAGCCCACAAGCTAAAGAACAAACAGCTGGTTGCATGTGTCTGCCAAATACAAAGTGTCTTGCATATATACTGCTACATCTTCTCCTCTTAAGCCAGATACTATCTTTGTTACATATCCTACATAGGCTGGACCAGATCTATATGAGGTGTGATATTGTTGATTCAGATGGTTTGTTGCTATAGAGAAAGAGATAAAGGCGGATTTCCATGTTGGTCTACAAGGTATACATCTGAGTCATTATTCCTAAACACTCGGTTTCTCATCAGATTTTATGTATGAGCCATTTTAAGAACTTGTTACCTGGTAGGCTAATACCAAGGCTAAATCTGTGCTCCATGAAATAGAGAGACCAGGGGGAGAAATAAAAAACATGCTGACCTGCAATCTGATTTTGCCTCTATTCTTAATGTTCATCACATTTGCCTTTCCTATTAAAAAAAAAATGAAACAGAGCAACAACACAAAACACAGAGTGGAGTGAGTAAGCCATGGCTTCCGACCCCTGGAAATCTGCCATACTCACTGCTGTGCAAATTCCTGCTGCTCTCTGAGCTGAGATCATACTGTTGGAGATGGCAAGTGTGTAGAAAACAGATCTGTATCTTTCTTCCATTGCTAAATATTAACAGTAAAAAATAAATGCAGGTGATGTAACAGGCTTTGACCAGGCCTATTTATGTGATTGTTGAGATATTTTAACCAGATCAGTTAAATGTCTGATTCCCTGTAGAGCAAATCAAACAGATCTGATGTTTGAGTGGAGCTAAGTTTGAAACAGAGTGTAGCTGCCACTTCATTGTTAGGCAAAGTTAGCATTTTTTTTCACGTTCACCTGCATTGTACTGGTGTGTCTCAGTAAAGTGTGTGACACTTTATCTTATAGGAGACATTGAGAAAAGAGCATGTCTTCATTCTCCCTCTTCAGCCTCCTCCCTTCCTAAGCTGACAGTGCTTTCCCCTGCCCTCCCAACAGCTCCAAGAAAACAGTTAAAAAAACAAAGAAAGAAAGAAAGAAAAACAAAACCAACTAATGTTTCTTGAATGTCAGCATGCTCTGGCTTTATCAGGCCGGTGGAGAAACAAGTTACACTGTCAGAGGCCTTCCACTGACAACTCCAGGGTACCCATTCCCACAGTTTAAAACTGGAAACATAATACAAATGCTGCAGTTGATTCCAATGGCTGTAGTGGCACTTCACTGGAAAGTGGTATTTTGCAGTTTGGTTTTGCATCACTGGGGAGTCAGTGCATGTTGAAATGATGGTCATGTTTCTGGAAGGGCTGTTTTCAGACCTGTGTGTCTACAGGAGACTTGGGCCTTCTCTAGATGAGGGGCATTACTTTCTAGATGCAAATGCAGCTAGAAAGATTTTTCTGGCCTGGCTGGCCTGTTTTTTTTTAAGCTACTCTTTGCAAAGATGACTCCTCCTTGCTGAATTCTGATGCTGAAAACTGTGAGGTGCAAAATATTAAAGCTATTCAGTACTCTTAGCATTTCAAAATTCACCTAATTCAGTTTTTGACTCCATTGATAAAAATGCTGTTATATTTCTTTCCCTGGCATCACAGCTTTCTTGCTAAACTGCTGTTTCAGCGGTGGTTCTCAAGGGGAAAGTGGAGGAAAAAAGAAACAATGCAAACCAGAACTATTCATGGGGTATGCATGAACACTTACAGTTCAGCTGAAGACATGAAATAAATAATTAAAAAGAAATAAATTAACAGTGTGTTAGTTCATACTGCAGACTCTTGGAAGTTGACAGGGTGACCTGAGTTTTTGTATGACTGCCTACTGACTAATAAGCCCTTTACTTTAAATTGGTGCAGTGGATGTTTCAATCTTCAACATAAAGTTCTGGTTTGAAGGAATGTTTCCTCTTTAAGGAAACATGTCTCTCAAGACAAGAAAAAAAACTAACCCAAAACCAAAAAACCCCAAACAGCTGTGAAACACTAAACTAGAAACATCAGTACAAATTGGAAGGTAAGATGTACAATTTCTTCCTTTTTTTTTTTTTTCCTTAGTGCAGTGCAATGAATCGTTAACATGCGTCAGTCAGCATTTCGGGATAAAATTTAGGAAAATGTCTTCATAGGTGTTACACATTTTTATGGGTCTGATTCTGTGATTCTGTTTTAAGCGACTGCATTAGCAGCAGTCATGTGAACTTCAATGGCAAGGACATCATGACCAGTAGGATCAACCTCTCATGTTTCTCAACTGTACTGTACATGCTACAAAAGACAAATATGATGAATGCGAAGAATAGTGGAAAGCTGGGTTGCAGATCAGCATACAAGCTTCAGTGACAGTATCAAGGACAGCAAGAGTAGAATTTGGCCAGTGCTTTCGGAAGAAATGCTGTAATATTATGGTGACCCTTCTGCTTCTCTTCATAAGCTAATCACCACCAGGGGTCAGGAGAAAATCCTCAGTAGTAGTTCACAGATGGCAAGGTGTAAGGTGGGATTTTTGTTTTCTTTTGAAGCGTAAGACGTAGATCACTGTCAAAGCTTATTTTACAGCTAGATGTAATGCATGTTATATACTGTGTGTTTATGGAGTGTTCGTGCTTGTGTGCGTATGAGTGAGATTCCCAGTTGGTTTAAATCCATTGTCTTTGGCAAGCTGTGTGCTCTATACCATTGAGAATTGGCCCTATTGCTGTTGATGTGTTCATGCTTTTCTTATTGTTTTCTCAAATTATTGTGTTAACTGGGTTACAGCTTGTGAGCTCTCATGATTTTTCAGTTTTATATTTCCTTAGTGATATTTTGCTCATTTTGAAGGTCACCAGGTAGCCTAATGTGCAAAGCTCTCTAGGAGAAAAGTTTTGAATATGCTTCTGATTCTCTCATTTCAAAGAATGATTCAAAAGAAAACAGCAAGTCCCCAGTAAAATACCATTTCCACTTGTTTCTATATAAAACATTTTATAATAGTAAGTATACTTTCTGCTTTAAACTGGAGAGTCTAAAAAAAATGTGCTTGGTATCTGACATTACTGACCACATAGGCTTGCTGCTTTTTGTTATTGGTATTGGCTGGTTTGTATGCATATTTTTAAAGCTAAGATTTAAGATTTACATGTTATCTGGGAATTTGATCTATAACTTGAAAGGCTACTGTAGCCACAATAAGAATGAAAATAACCCTGAACTGTTGAAAATTCAACTTGGAGCACCAAAGTGGTAATGACTGCAATAGTAGTTTTCTCGATATTTATAAATCAATGCAAACCAGAAACTGGATGTTTTAATTTACTACAGTTTCAATGTAACTGATACCCTCAAGTTTAGAGCTTTAAGCTTTGTGAAGTGCAATGTTATTGCAGGGCATGCATCCAATTTTTAAAACATTATATAGATTGGAGACAGATGAGCTTTTCAGAATTATTTTAGGCCTGTTTTGATTGAATGCCTGAGATGCATTTTCCAGTGGAAATTAATTGCATTGATGTGAAAACAAATGAAGTCCAACCTCAAAATTAGCTGCAGGTTCATGCTCAAACCTGTACTTAAAAGGGAAGGAGTGGGCACGGATGGTGACTGGAAATTGCGGTGACAATATGCACTTTGTTGGAAGAAAAAAATAACCTTTTTTCAATGCCTGCTCTTTTTTGCTGTCTCTCTTAGTGGGCATGCCTGCATAGGGAAAGATATTTTCCCATGTATCTGTGGTTGCACATGAGTGGACGTTGGCTTTTTACTCGCTATCACTTCTTCCCTTTGCAGACTGCTGGAAACCTTTGCTGGCCTGTGTTGGCATCTAAATGTCTGTGAAATCTCTAGCAGCCACTACCTGTAGTACTTCTGTCATTGCTGTGGGGCATTTCTGGCACACACTGTTTGGGGGGACTGTTGTGGGGGACTTTATTAGCAAATAGCAGCTGACATGATTTCCATGCTTCAGTGAAATTTGCCTTAGCTACGTAAAAAAATGCTGTAGATGAGTTTGGGATTACTGTTTGCTCGACTGATGCTCTCAGTCAGTGATGACTCCCATTGAGATGTAGGCAGAGAAAGCAACATGAGCTCTTTAAATAATGAGAGCAGACAACACTGGCTTGGAGCTAATCTCTGTTGAAGTACTGCTGCAGTAGTTCTCCATGACTTTGTTCTTTCTGCCTTAAGATTCACCCCTTCCCTGTGCTTCTCATCATTTGTACTAATACAGCTGTCAGTTGGGATTTTTAGCATGTTTAAGAGATGAAGTGCATACAAAGGTTCCTCCCAGGAAATGGCAAATATTCATTTTGATCTCTATGAAAGTTTGAAAGGAATCAGTGAAGTGGGTTGGGGGTGGGAAGAGGTCACTGAAGATGTATAGCTATTTGGCAGCTCTAAGATATTTTTATACCTGGAATTGACTTGCTAAACAGATAATTGAGAGTATACCCTCATGTATGTACTCTTCTCCCTCCTCCTCACTGCCACTCACTGAAAAAAACATAAGCTTTGAGACCCTGAGCACATTTGGGGCTGTGACCATGGAGGGCCATGCACGAGTGCTAACTTTTCTCTGGGCTGTAGAGAGAGCTTGTCAATGCAGAACTGTGTGTTGATGGCACAAGTGCTAGAGAAGCAATGAGCATTAAATAGTAGAGAGTATCTTTGTGGTAGTTTTGTTAAAGGATTTTGTTAAAGGGCTGGATTTTGGTCTTTTCGTCATACTCTGTCATCTGATACTTTTCTAAGCTTCTCTTTTTCTATTTTACTCATTTGCTATTATTTTTTTAAGAAATCATGTGTATGTTTTCTTATATAATTAATTTCTTAAAGGTTTCTACATTATGTGTTACTTTTCTAGTATTTTTGGTGTTGAGGGTAGAATTGAAATCTCAGTAGCTAAATCATGTCATATGTATATACCTATTAGTTTTCCTCACTAGTGACTGTGGGCAGACTTTGGTTTACATAGTGTATAGAGCACAGTTGTGTTGTCAGCATTAGAGAGACTGAATCTGCCAGTGGCAGTGGAGTGTTTTTCTTTCAGAGGCTGCTTTCACTAGTCAGTCTTTTTGTAGTAAAATTGTGACCAAATTGGTACTCTAGGTCCAAGCATAGTGTTATGGCTATGTGTGCTATGAGTTGTATTGACACATGGTCTTGAGACCCAGGAACCTTTGAAGCCACTTTCTTTGGCTTTCTATAAGCTGATTAAAATTTATTACAAGCTTATTCATTTTCATGGAGCTGAAGAAATATAAAGATTCAGATTAATCCTTTAAAAAAAAAATAAAATTCTGGAAGCAGCTTTTGGGGTGCACTGTATCTTTCTGTTGCAGCTGTGCTTCTGGGGGATCTGAGTTAGGTGCCTGGAGTGAACTGGCCATGAGCAAAATTCAGCCTGGTATTTAAGGCCTGTTCACTCAAGCAGTAAGCCAGTGTTTTAATTCAGGACCCTTTTCCCAGCCCCTTTGGGCACAACAACCTTCCCGCTTTAACTTTTGCAGCATCAGATGTGGGGGCACATGGGAGGACACTGAGGAATTAAAAGTCAAGAGATGTTAAGCTATCCAAAGCATAAAGTCTCCATAGCAGCCCTGTCCGCCTGCAGGCGCAGGAGATCGGCAAGTACACCTTTCTTAGACACCCAGGCAGGCAAACATCCCTGCAACACAGGGGCATGAAACTGCTGCCGCGGCATCCATCATCCTGTGGAGGACAGTGAAAACATGTGCTGTCATCTTTGACATTTTAATTGAAAAGAAAGCTTACACAGATTTCGACCTTAAGCAGTGTGTTTTTACAAGTGTATACAGAGAAATAATCTGTCAGTTCAGAGCAGGCTCATTGCTATAGGAGTTGGTTTAGTAACTGAACAATCCAACATTAGCTCACACACCTTGCCTTGTTCCATGCCTCAATAATTTTTAGTAGAAATACTTTGCCTAGAGGCATGCAGTTATTAAAAAAGAGGCTCAGCTTGCTTAAAGTCTGGAATTATTAGCTCATGGTAACAAGCCTGCACTGGAGAAACTGTTGGTTCTTTGTTTTCATGACTTTGCTGTAATTCACCGTCTTATTTTCAGAGACAAACTTCTGCTTTGTTTGGGAAGTTTAAAAAAAAAAAAAAAGAACAAAAAAAAGGAAAAATAAATCACTTCAAAAAGATTTTTTTTTTTTTCATTTTTATTATAAAGTGGGGTTTACAAATCCCTTTTATCTTAGTATTTCTATTAAATTGCACTGGCACGAATATAAGGGTAAATAGAGAATTTTGAGATATTTGCTTTACCACGTTTCCAGTACAGGGGGTCTGTTGGTAATGAGTACTCACAGAGAGCTCTCCAAATATCCTGCTAGCCCTTTAAGAGTAAAAAGTGGGTTTTGTCTATCCTTTTTGCAACCTCCCATTCTCTTCAGATGCAAAGTTATGAAGGTCAAATAAAAGCCATTTGCAATGCAGTACTGTTTGCTTGTCAATGGAGTCACTCGAGCAATGAGTACCTTTAGATAGCACAAACCTTGCAGAAGAAGTTACTTGGTGTTGAGTTGTCACTTTGGTCTGGATGCTGGGGTTAGGTTTCTTTCCGGCTCTTTAATCTGTGGACATCTTTCGTCACTGAGCCTTAAATTTTCACGTCTTTTTGAATTTGCTTGCTAGGCTGGAGTCTTAAGCCTGACCCTTGAAGAGAATGAACATGATAGAAAGCATTTGTGTAAGCTTTATTGCTGTTATTATTCCTGGTTTTAAGTCAGCTGCTATTAGTATGTTTGTGTATTATCGGGACCTTTTTTCTTCAATGCAAACTGATACATCTTCATTTGCAGTGATGAAAAATCATTTATTTTCCTGAAGAATTAAGATCAGTCCTGTCTGAGCTGAGAGACCTTGTTGACAGTGGAATCAGCTTGACATCGTTGCTTGCTTTTATGATCAAATCGTGTTTATCCTGCAGTTTTTTTTTGGTTTTATCCCACTTTTTAAATTTTATTACTAAAGTTTTTACATGAGCTAGTTCTTTATATTCCCTTGAACCTGCTTTTCGCAGTGTTTCCTTGTTTTGCTTTTACTATGCCATTATCCTCCACGTATCATTTGTGAGTTCCAGCTGTGTGCATAACACTGTGCTGAACATAAACTTCTCTGAGGAGGTTGTAGTCTAAGAAACCATTCTAGCATTTCTTATTTTTCTTGTAATGGGTCATGCAATAAGACCCAGTGAAATATTTAGAGGGAGGGAAAGATTGAAACCAGCAGTTTCTAAGACCTGTAAGAGCCAAAAGGCATATGTTAATGTGTTCTGTGAGGCTTCCAAGGACCTGCTGGTCCTTGTACTTATGCTGAATTTGCAGAGGTTCCTTAAACATGTGTTCAGGAAATATAGGTGGCATTAGCACAATTGGAGTTTCTAAAGGCAAGATTTATCATTGACTAAATCTTTAAATAGAGTTTGTTCCACTAAATATATTACTGCACTGGGGCTGCTGATTTGCAGGGCTTTTCTCCTACCAGCTTGGGTGAAAAGTACAAGATTCTTAACAAAATTTTGAGCCATTTTTCCACAGATTTTCAGTATTTTACTGTACATGCAACAATCCACTGTCCTTTTTTTATTTTTCTCCTTATTCTTTTCCTTCAGTTACATGTTCTGTCCCTGTGACTTTATGCAAGTGAGCAAGAATGCATCTCTGTGGAGTTGCTTTTTTTTCCCAGTGAACAGCTTCTCACTTCACATCAAGGGTATGTGAACTGAGAAGTAACATCTCTTTGTTTGCTTTTGACTTTGTCAGTATCATTTCATATCTGTATGCTGCATCTTGCTCCTTTTGTGATGCTTGTTGCTGAATTCTTTCTACCTCTGTGCCAGTGAATAGCTTGTTATCTTAATTGTGCCAGCTCTCTGCAAACACTTACATGAGCTTTCTCTTCACTTCTGAATCAAGCTTCTTGTCTTTAAGACTTTTCGCAGCTTAGCCTTATCTTATCTCAGTCCTCCAGTTTCTCATTACAATGTCAAGCATCACTTTCACTTTGCCAGTGTCTTTACCATCAGGTAGTTTCTCTTTCCCAGGCTGAAATCTCTTCTTGTCCAAGACTGGGAAAATACCTTAAGGAAACACGTATGTGAAAATGCATGTACACTCTGTTAAAAAACATCTACAGAAACCACAGCTTTGTCTGGATGCTCCCCAAATCCTCTAAGTTATGAGCCACAATTTTTCCTCTGTAGAGTATTGCCCTTCCTCTGTCTCAATCTTAGTTACTCCCTTCCTCTTGCAAACTTCCTCGATCCTGTCATTCTGAGCGTATAAGTTAAATAAAAAACATACAAAGAAACAAAGAACACAACCAGAGGAGCACCACCAAATTGTCTCCAATTCTGTAGCATATTTATTTGCTTGTGTGTTCTATCTCTGTCTTCTACTTTTCATCTGTTTTGTGTCTCTAGATTGTAAACACACTGTGTAAGAATTGTCTCTTATCTGTGTTTGTACAGTGCCAGGCTCAATGGGGTCCGGTCCTGACTGGGACCTTTGGGCACCACCACAGCATAAATGTCTGCTACTGATAATAATAATCTACCCACATCATGCAGATGTCTGAATTGTCTGAGAAATACAAACAAGGATCTTTTCAGGGTTGGCAGAGAGCCATGAATTTTAGGTGCCAGTTTTCTTTTTGCCTGAATATAGTTTGGCTCCCTGAAAAAACTGGCGACACAGACCTCTCGCTTCTTGGAAAGCTTGGCTCTTTGGTGATGCAGTGATTAAAACATTATTAAACATGGGATACTCAGGTCAGGTGAGGTCCCTGCAACTATGTGAGGTATTCCAAGTACTTGCCCGGTGCTTTGTCATTGCTTTCCTTTGTGTTTGTTTTTTTCTTTCCTCCTCTGAATGACAAATGAGGGAATTGAAACTAGGCAGAACTGCCCTACTTTTGTGGGAGGGAGGGAACACCTCAAATAATGGGCCGCAAATGAGAAAAGCTATAGTTGGATTGGTAGGCTTAAATAATGGCACTGCGGGTTAAACAGGAGCAGGCCAGCAGTAAGCGAGGCAGCCCCTGCAGTTGAGGCACTTTCCTCAGGTTAAAACATCCCCTCCACATCTTTGCCCTCTGAATTTTTCAAATAATGAAGGCCAAGGACAGCACTTGGGTCAGGTACTCTGGCCTCAGCAGCTGCTATGGAAGAGATTTGCAGCTGGTCTGTAGCACCATGTGCTCCAGTGGACTTACTTTTTAGCAGTTAAAAGTTTAATTGCAAAAATGCGTGGTTGTCCATGAGACATTCAGAGGGTAGACTGTAGCCAACAGCGCTCGTTTTCAGTGTGGTAGGCTCCTTGGTTGCTTCAGCCTGACAGCCACCCAAACCACATGCACATGCTGACACACCTTGAAAAGATCCTTGCTGCTGGTATGCAATGGTTGCTCCTCACTGCATTGATCATAATGATATCATTGCTGCCTTATTCACCCGTGTCTCCCTATTGCTTCCACTCACTCTTCCTCATTTTATCCTTGGTCTATAAGCTTTTTGGTGCAGGACCGCACCCAGTTTTTAAACCAAGGCTTCTGGGCACTGTTATAATAAATACATATACATGTATATATGGGTATATAATACGTATATACAAGAAAGATGAAAGTCTGGGCAAGTCTGCATTGCATAACTGGAGTGTGGTGCAGAAATCCCTGAGACAGTGCTGACCCAACATGGCAAATTGCCATAGCGCAACCAGCCACCTGCGAGCTGCTCCAGTGTGACCTGACTGGGTCTGGAGGCCAGAGAAAGTCAAGAGATGAGTCCCTTTGCTCCAGTGCAGCTCCATATACTTACAGATTTACTTTTTCCACACCAGAGCTAACTGAAGTAGAATTAGTTAATTGGGTTGTGGTGTAGATATTCCTGCTGACCTTGCATGAATGCTACATGCAGGAGAGAAAGGAGCAGGAGAAAGGTCATGGTAACACTCACTGACCCTGAGTGCTTTACCATAATAGAAAACATACTGCAATGATACTTTAAATAGCTTCAGTCCTTCTTGCACATAGCCCTGGATGGTCTAGGCCAATATGATCCTAATCTCCTGAGACCTCAGCGACATATTGTCATGTGCAGAAATTGTCCTTGAAGACTACAAGTTAAAGGAAGGCTGGTCTTTTAATAGACGAATGCAGACTTTAGTCATCAGACAATCTAGGAAACTAGGTCAGATAGGTGTTGCGTCATAGCAGAGAGAATATTTGGTATTAATCAAGAAGGCACATAGCGAAATATGTATCACAGATATTTGATTACATTAGTGGAGTTATCTTTAATCATTGGAAAGAGTCATATGATGGAATATGATCAAGTCACCATGGCTTAGTAGGGTACCGCCCATCTGTTTAAATGTTAGTAAGGATGACTCACGGTGTTAGCAGGACCGCGGCAGAGGGAGGGGAGCCAACATGGTCAGTTACAGCAGCTTGTCTAATGTGATATTTTACTAAGCTACCATAACACTATTCATCCAGGCCACATAGGACCAAAGAGATAGTGCAGAAATGCTGATTGAGATCCCATCATGTCGAACAGCAAGGTCCTGCTGGAACACAATGAAAATTCTAGTATTTGGGGAAAAACATGGATGGACAAATTTTCAGTGAGGTTGAGCACATGCCAGTTCCCTATCTTATCTGTCCTTTATTTGTGGGCTGTTTGCCCGACAAGCCTATTTATTTAGCAACACAGGTGCCAAGAAATGAAAATCCCTCAGTCAGCAATATTGACTGACAGGCTGCAGGCAGCACCTCCTCAGCATTTACAAAGAGAGGAGTAGAGTCAACGTGTCCAACATTAAAAATAACAATTACAAACTCTCCCTGGCTTTCTTTGCTGCAGGATAGAAAGCAACAACAAAAGAGATTGTGTTGTCCTTGGAAGAAGAAGAAACGTCTTAGACAAATTGAGTATCTCACCCTGTTTGGTTCTGTGCTATACACATTCCCTGAGCAATGTGCAAGTGAGTGTGCACGAGCACATGCTAATCGATGATTTGTATTCAATGTGGAAGCAATAGAAGTATCCATGAGTACTGGCCAATATCGGTTTCCCCCATGAGGAGTGGAATCTGGTGTGCATTATGTAGCACTTTTATTGGTGGCAGGAGTGGTGCCGACTTTTCAACAAAGAGGGTCAACATGGAAGCACAAGGTTTCTCTGACTGCTCTGCATCTCCCTGCGAAAACGCACTTGGGAGCAGGTTAGCAGGAGTGTAGCAAGAAAAAATACCTGAGGTACTGAGGATTTTTTTACTCTAAGTAAGTGTAAAGCATATGCAGACCCCTGAAGTGAAGCGCAGTGTTAAAGGTGAAACTGGGGACAGCAAAGAAGCTTCTTTACCTTTTTAATAAATACCAATAATTCCCTTTTGCCCAAGTCCCATATTCCCAAACTCATTAAAGCAATTTTGGAAATTTTTTTGGCTCTGGAACATATAAGCAAAACTCAGACCCTGCAGTCCCTTGAGAATCACTTGCACAAACTGCATAGGTCAGGCCACAATAAGTTTCTGTCAAACAGCCTAACACCTAAGCTTATTACGAAACTGGTGACTTGTACAAAGGGTCTGTACGTGGGACAGTCTCAGAATGAATTTGGGGGGGGGGGGGGGGGTTTCTCACAGCACTTGTTTTACTTTGGTCCCACTGAAAACTCAAGTGATATTTTTACTGAATGCATTGCCTCTGTTAGCCAGCACAGTTCATAAAGGCTGCGGCTAAGCTGGTGGACCCAGAGTGCTCCGGAGGTCCACTGTGCAGGTGGGTGCACACCTCACTCTGGTCCCAGGACAGGCAGGAGAGTGCACCAGCACTTTCTCTATTCCTGTCCACTCCTCACTGCCTGTTCTTCTGGGAGGAAACCCAGAGTGCATCCCTGGCAGGGTATACAACGTACTCTGTTCTGCTCCGCAGCCGCCCCACTGTGCAGGTCTCAGCCCTTCATTTGGCAGCTATTGTGTGGACTTTAAAGTACAAGGTAGGGAAGATCTGTTTGAGCTTGTTGTCTGCTGTTCTGCCGTGCTGTAGTTGTGGTGAGGATGGTCTGGTGGGAAGTGAACTCTGCTTGTGGGGGTCACCACAGACTCTGGAAACCAAACTGAGATCATTCTCCTGACATTCAGCCTGGTATCTTCTCACAATTTTCTTTTCAAAGGACCACTGAATTGGCTTTTTGTGCTGTTTTGACCCTGTCCTAATGATTCGTCAGTTGCCTTGTGTGAATGAGTGCTGGTGCATGGAGCGGGCTGTGTTTTATGTGGAGAGTAGGATGGGTCAGGGGCTCTGTACTTTAAATAGGTTTTCTGAGCCCATTTTTCCTGCACTGCATCTGTTCCACAGCTCCCCAGGCTTACCCTTGTGCTGAGCTGATCATAGAGTCCCCATTCCCAGAAGCTGATTCATGCTCCCTCACAGTGCTTCGTGCACCCTCTCACAGGGTTACACCCTGTATTTGGGAGTAATTTCTTGAGTGTCTTTGGGGAGGTATGAAAATGTAAAGCACATCATATTCCTCCACCAGCAGTTAACTAGGGAGGCATAGGAGGAACTCCTTGTCTGTATCTGAGATACATTTGTTGTTGTTTTGGGTTTTTTTCCCCTCTTCTGAATAAGTACTGCATGTGTCTGGGAGGATTTTTAAGACACAGGGTGTTTCTCTCCATGCAGAACCAAGACAAAAGGATGAGTTCAGTAATGCGCAGCTGCTAAAGAGAGGGCAGCTGAGGGCAGCTGGGTGAAAGGAGCAGAGGTGTCTGGGCACAAGGGAGTAAGCAGAGCAAGGGCTTTGAGGTGGCATTTATTGGGACAGAAATGATTTTCAGGGGAAGAATGGGCTTAAAGAGAGAAGGGTTGGAAAACTGACAGTCCAAGGATGGAGAATACTGGGGAGTTTCAGGGAAGAGATAATTAGATGGTTTGAGCCCTGGGCAGAAGAGGATGAGATTTGTAGGCCAGAAGAAGCTGGTGCTGCCTTAAGACAGGCACCTCAGCTTTGGGAGCCTGGATGTGATGTTCTCCATAAGGGATCTCTGTGAACCGCATTGTTCAAGGCCTTTGGCCTTTTTGCTTTTTGTCAGATAAATGAAAGTGACAGGTAAAGTTAGAGGAGGGGTGTATGTACTCGTGATTGCCAGAATCACTTAAAATTGGAGGGGCAAGAAATAAAACCCTGTCATTAGGTGTGACATGGTTCAGACCAAGTGGGAGAAGTGGCTGTCTTTCCCCTCACAGCTCTGAGGTTATGACTCTGCTTCCCTGACCAGCCCAGTCTAATTTTGAAGCTTTATGGCTAGCTATGGATTCATCACTAAAGCAAAGGGTGCTTCTGCCAAGGCTGATAGTCAGCCCTGATGTTTAGAGGCTCCAAACACCTTGAGACTCTTTCCATGCTCCCTGCTGCAGAGGCACGTCAGTCGCCCAGACTGTACCTCTTTCTCTCCCATCCTTCTCATACCTCTCCTGCCTAATAAACAGTGTAAACCACATGCTATACTGCAGAGCATCCTGCTTGGTGAGAATTTAATGTACTCACTTATACTAGCAGTGTTTGTTGAGGTATTGTATGTGAAAGCTTTCTTATTTTCATGCTGTTTGAAAAGGTAGCAAGTTACATTTATCACAAATTTCAAGCAACTCATAGCTTCTTCAAAACTGATTAACTACTCCCAAGACCACATTCTTAAAGGCTATTTTCAAAAAGCAGTCCCAGCTTTGTTTAGTCCATTAATTTAATGATGATTTTTATTTGTGAGTGGGCCTGTTTTCTCACTTGTGCTCTTTTCACTACGCTGTACTTAGAAAAACCCTTCTAAATCTTTTGAACTCCTTTTGCCAAAATAACTCACTCTGCCTTTTGATAGTCTGCACTTTTTGCTTTTACAGGCTGCTTAATCTGAATGTAATTTCGCTAATTTTCTTTCTTTTTTCCCCCATTTTCTGTGCCCTGGTAACTGGTAACTTACTTTGGAACAAAGGCTTGGTAGAGTTGCACAGGAGAGAATATCAAGAGCAAGATGAAATACTAATTTTAGAGTGGTTTCTTTGCAGGTGATAAAACTTAAAAGTTAGTTTGAGAGTATTTAATTTTCAGTCATAATTTGCAGTCCATCATCCAAATACTTTTGTTCCTGAGGACTGAATTTACAGCAATGCACTGCTGTGGCATGCCAGGAAATTTTCCTGCTTTGTCTGTAGAAATATTTGCTAGCCGCTGTAAGATGCAGAAGTGTGTAGACTGAGACTGGCTGTTACCTTTACATTTGTGTTCAGTCGGATGAGCTATACTGGTGCTTTAACCGATAAATAGTAGAGGGAAGGTGATTCATCTGCTTCTTGAAAACTCTCTGTTCTACTGATTTATGCAGGAGAGGACAAATGCTGGATTGGATTATCTGTGCCTGCTTGTCTAGAGTTGCCTGTGCCTAGCAATGGCTGGCACGGTAGGGCTTGTTGGTCTCCGTAGCCTATGACAGCTTTCCTTCCTTTTTACTTCTAGGCCTGTCCCAGGTTCTCTGTCTTCACTACTGCACCTACACAACCGACAAAGACAGCCTATGCCTGCCTCTATGCCTGGAACCCTGCCCAACCCTACCATGCCTGGATCTTCTGCTGTACTCATGCCTGTAAGTATTTTGGGGTTTTTTGGGGGGGGGAGGGAAGCAGGGGAAATTGTTTTTTTTGCACAAATCAGCCTATGCAGAGGTGAAAGTCTCCAGGATTTTCTAAAGAAATCAAAGTGTGATGAGTTAAGGAAGCTGGACCTATTTCACTGCTTCATCTTACACAAGAGTATTTCTGGTTCAGTTAATGGCATGTTAATTAGAGAGAGAGTGATTAGAAAGAGTTTACATGAGACTACAATTTCTGATTCTCACACTTGGTAATGTAGGTGAGATCAGTATGTCTGTGCTGGAACAAAAAGGTTTTTCTCAAGTCAGACAGAACTGGAAAAGCCATGTACAGGAATTATGCCAATGAACTCTAAGTAATCCTCTTGTTTGTGAAGATACCCAGCTAGCAAGAAGAAATTGTGACTTACTTTTCTGGCCTGATAATTGAGCTTAATTAGAATTGGGTCATGATCACTGCTCACCTTCCATTCATGTCTACAGAGATGGGAATATTTCCCATCTTCTGGGAGACAAAGAGGTGCTTTGCAATTGTAACTTCAGATTCTTAAATGAGTTTAACAACCCTTTCAGTATATTACTGAAGGCTGGGGGTGGAGATGAGTAAGGATGACACAGGGAAGAGGAGGCTGGGACAGGAGAAGTTTCTGTTTCATTCCATGATGATCAGTCTGGAAAGCAAACCTGAATGTGATTGACCATGTCAGGGAGGAAAGCACTGCTTGTTCTGGCTTTGCTGCAGCAAGGGAGACACTCCAGAGGGCTGCATAGATTCAGGTTTGGCTGCTATTTGAGCAGTCATTAATAAGTCAGGTAATTAGTAACTTGTCAATAAGGCTTTCCTGGAATATCGACCAGGAAGTTCAACAGAAAAAATACAGGACATGTCACTGTGGGACTTTTTTTCTGGCATGATTCCTAAAGAACCTGAAATGGAGCAAACATCCTGTTTCAGTGTAAGGTCAGGGGCTTCGGGTTGCTGCTGGAGAGACCTTTGGGCAGGTCTGAGTGCAGACAAACAGGTGTGCTGCAGCTGAGCGCCCCTGAGACATGAACACAGAAGCAAGACAGACCCTGTCAGTGCTGGCTGCCCCGGCTGCTGCTCCTGCCTCAAAGCCCTCCTGAAAGGGCTGCAGAGATGGCAGCGGGAGCCGCTCCTGCCCCATGAAGAGGGTGAGGGGCCCTGGCGGAAGCAGCTTCTCCCCATCAGCAGGTAGTGGGATATTGTCCTCTCTCCCAGGCCCAGCACCCATCAGCACTTCTTGCTGGGATCAGAGAGGGTGGAAGCCAAGACCTCACCAAAGAACACAAAAATAGTTCCCCTGCTTGGAAGGGCTCAGGAAAATTCAAAAGCTTCTTTTTTCTCTGAGCCAAAGACGCAGGGGGCTGGTCCTAAGCAATGCAGGATGCTCAGCTCTGGTTGAAAACAGCACCATAACCCTACTTATCACCCCTACCAATGAGTAGCAGTATAACAAGGCTTGCCTCTTTTCATGGAAAATGCACCAGGAAATTATTTTATCCAGGCCTTACTACCATTAGGTTTTGTTTGAAAATTGCATCCCTCCCTCCCAGCCTAGGGAAATTGCAGAAGGGACTTGCAGAATGGGCTCTGAATAGTCAAAAGGAGCTCTGCTTTGGTTTTTGCTACCTCAGCAGTACATGAAAGCTTCCCTTGCAAGACATATGGAAAACTCTTCTCAGCTGAGCAGTCCGAGTGAGTTAAAAAAAGCCAACTCGTTTTTCATATACCCGAGATTGTAGATTTTTATTTATGTTTTTAACAAGCTAAGTTGAGCTGCACTGACAGGGGAAGCTACAACTTTATAGAAGTGATGCTTTTAAAACCACTTAACTTTGACTGTTGTTATACTGAAAGGGAGAAAATCATTACAAAAAAGTGCAAACCTGGGTGACTGCTACATTTGTTTAGTAAAGAACCTTTTTCTTTATAATTGGCTGTGAGTTTTCAGGGTCGATTCTGATGAAACACACTCCTGCGTGCATACACACATGCAATTCACGACACAGATTGTTATTTTTCCAGTCATGACTTGAAGAAATAAAGCTGGGTCCATTTAAATAGAAGCTAAGCATAAATTCTTGCAAATGTCTCCAGATGTTTTCAGATCACTTTTTTTTTCTTTCTTTTTCTTTTAAAAGATGGAGCGACAAATGTCAATGAACTCCAACATCATGGGGATGCAGGGGCCGAACCTCAATAATCCGTGTGCTTCACCTCAAGTCCCCCCAATGCATTCAGAAGCCAAAATGGTAAAAAGAGAAAATAATAATAATAAAATGCTTTTCTTGTATTGGTCTTGCGTTATGGTTACCCAGACAGTGGGGGATGTAGCCAGACACGGCTTACTTCATTCTTAGTCATATGTTACACTCCTTCTTAATACGCTGCAGTAAATTGAACTGTGTCTATGAACTTTCAAGATGTTCCTAGTCCTTGCCGTACTCTCAGTGAGAGGGAACTGAAATACAGGTTGGGCCATCTAATCTGTACTGTGTTAACTAGGATTTTGGTGCAGATGTGTGGAATTTCAGTAAATGGCCTGGCTGGTTCTCTGATGATGTCCGTGCTCCATAATTTGTCTTAAAGAAAATTGTCAGTTAATGAAGAGTGAAGTAAAAAGTGTCTGATGTAGAGCGAGTACACGCACTATTTGTTTTCTCCAGATAGGTGCATGGTGTGGCAGAGTAATGGCCGTGTTAGAAAAGCAGACCAACAATGTGTATAAAACTGGGATATTTTCTTTTGCTCAAGTGCAACAGAAGTGTCACCGTTAAAAAAAAGAGTCAGAATTTGTACAAAAGTAATTTATTTATATCAGTCAAATGTCATAGTGTTTTTTAAAGTTACTGTATGTCTTACTAGGTTAAGACTTCTCAGGCATATGTACTGGTATAGTATTAATGTAGGCAAACTAAGCTACAAGTGGGCATTTGTAAATTTTTCTCAGTTTTAGATTCACTCTGATGGAGGTATTCGGCACCAATATCCCTGGAACTGAGTTCATCAATGTCAAAACACTTAGGCCGTTTCATTTTCAGAACTGCCATTTCCTAGCTAGTGGAAACACGAGGACAGAAGTTTGCAGTTTAACTCTGTAGGCTTTTTATCCTCTCAAGATATCTCATCATAGTGGAAAACAGGAGTAACTTCACTGAACTTCTTTCGGTGGCATTTTGCCAAGGTAAAATTGTCATGAGTGAGAGAATGAAATCAAGCCGACAAAGATTAAGCAACCACATGTTTTTATATATTTCTACTTTGCATGACTAGTACAGCTTTTAAAGTTGTTGTCATCTATCCTGAGGCAAAGGAAAACATCTTATTGTCTATAGGTATAGTGCACGCAGGAGACTCTGGGTTAAGAGCAACAGCATATGCAAGCTTATTCTGTCTGTTTTCTTAGACTGTATAGGTCATGCCTTTGCCTCACTGTTGGTATGGGTTAGGCTGTTAACCCAACCTCTGTTAACACCCTGTCTAAAACCACACTCCGTAAACATGCAGCCAGTTGGCCAGAAGAAGAGCAATAGCAAAAAACACTGTCTCCCCCTGCCAAGGAAAACCTGTGGTCAAGAGTTCTCTCTCTGCTGTACCACACAGTGACGGTGACATGCCAAATGGCAACAGCATCTGCAGCAGAGCTTGTTAAAAACTTTTTGGAATAGGCAAGTGTTTTTTCAGCGTAAGCATAGCTGAGCCAAGCTAAATACTCCTTGGCTGAATAAATCTAAAACTGGCATCTGTTTTGGGGACTAAAGGTTCTGTAGTTTACTCCCCCCCTGCACTCCCTGCCTTTTTTTGTTTTACTGGAAGTGTGAGGCTACTTAAGAACAAGATTAAATTATTGGTGCATATGGTGAGAATACTGTGCTTTAATAGCTGAAGCTGTACATTAATGCAAATTACTTTTTAATCTGGATAAGCAGGGTTTGTCCCTAAACCTAATGTATGAAGGCACAGTCCTTTCAAACATAAATTGCAATCAGTTCCAGAACACAGTATAGTGAACAAGCAGCACCTTTGCTTCTCAGGGGCTTTCTGCTGCTCTTCCAGAGGTGGAAAAAATTCTATATACATTAACACTTAAGAGTAAGAGGCATTATTCAGAGCTCCAGGACCTTTCCTCCTTTTCAAATGAAGAGTGTTTTTTAGCATTCTATATGCTAGTGTTTTGTACTTTGTTTTTGTTAAAGCATGCATGTAATGTAAAAAGCCTCTTTGTTTAGCTACCTCTTTGAGGACTACAAATCTAGTAACAATACTCAGCATAAACAGAAAGTGGAAAAAGATGTGGAAAATATTCAGAGCCAAATTATGTCTTACATATAAATTCATGAATTTTAAATCTGAATCATCTCTATTACAGGCATGTTTGTTCTTATTATTAACTATATAACTTTGCTTCATGCATACTCTGGCACTGTTTTTTTATAAAGTTGAAACCAAGGGTGCTTAGTAACTTACCGGATTGCATCCTGCATTAGGAAGGAATTTCAGATTTCCCCAGATTCTGCTAATGCTATTACTGCTGGTGCATCCAGCACTGCTTAGGTTCTCTTTGGCTGTCCCTACTCTGTGAAGAATATACGTGTCAGACACTAGACAAAGTCATCTAAGCTTCTTTCAGCTAATGACTGCAGTAATTACAGAAGTTTGGGGGCCTTTGGGCCTGTTTCGTCAGCTGGCCAAATCCATGGCAGATGGATCAGCATTTTCTTTGTGCCTATCTGAAAGAACGCAGAACAGTCTCCTCTAGATGTGAGACCCAGATGTGAGACCAAATGCTTGTGGCTTCATGGAAGTATGTACCTGAGCATGATTTGGCAGACAGCAGTCATAATGCTGTTTGGTGACATGCATGACTTCATTTGCTTCTATAAAATAAATAATACCAGTATGGATACTGTCTGATGCCAGGGGTTTTAGAAAAAGTAGATAGATGGCAAAAGATTTCACACCCTTGGCTGGTTCATAATCACTTTGTAGCATGAAATGAAAGCCACTCTGATAAATACATACATTGCCTGATATACAAGCACATCCACAGAAACAAATAGGATATGTGACGCATCCATGTTATATTTCTATAATAAGCAATTTATTTATGTGTACTTTAATCTGTTCATATTAACTGACATTTATAGAAAGCCAAGGTGCTGGTTTCCTGGTTTAATTTTTTCAGGAGGCTGTTCCTTCAAATATCAAAGTATTGTAGATGACATCCCAGGACTGATTTAATTTATCACAGCAGTCTTAGTTTCCCTCACAGTGTGCCGCCCAGTCAGGTTATCAATTAATGCTTTAAAACTGTCCTAGTAAATGAATGAGTGAACATCTAAATCAATACTGCTTTCTTCTTAGATTCAGAGCTGAGTGGATAAAACCTTTATGCTGCCCACCAAAAACACACATTGATTTTGTATTGAAATATATTGCATTAGAAAGTGGAGGAAACATACAGCTCTAAGTGTACATGGTGAAAATATGCAGAATAGCATGTGTAGCATATTAACATGTGGTTCAGTAGGCTGAGAATATTATGAACTTGGAATTGGTGGTAGTGCCTTTGCCTTAATATACTGCTTACAGTTTGGTTTTGAAGTTTTAGAGTATTCAAGGTTTTATAACTTGGAAGTGCAATACCATGTGGATTACCAGAGTGAAAGATCAATAGTGTGCAGTGAGCCACTGGAAGGCTGTGTCACAGCAGTTCTTCTCAGTGGAGCTGATACCTCTTTATCTCAATTTTTCAGGGCATTGATCTTTACCTTAGAGATTTACAAGCTCTGAAAGGGGTTATAAAAGGCAGGCAGGTGATGAAAATAATTGAGCTTAAAAATACAGTTTTGAATTTGACCTGTTATTTTTTTCTTCTACCCTCTCCGTCCACCCCTTGCTGCATATGTAATTTTATGAAATTTAGATAAAATGTAATATGTGTGGCTTGGCTGTGCCTGTCTTCCTGACAGAATCTGTATGGCTCTTTAAAAAAGAAATAAATTATTTCCATATCAGAACTATGTAGGCTTGTGGGATATAGGTTTTGCCTAGTATGCATTACTAGGTTGAACAGTAATAATAAGAAAATTAATCTCAAAGTGTCTATCAGATGTAACAGTGAAAACATAAACATAAAAGAAAACAGACCAGTAATGACCATGTTGCTATTTATAATGGCAAAATATCCACAGTAACTCAACCCAGTAATTTGCCTAATAATGCTGGACAGCTTTGGGGGAGGAGGAGAGATGTGGTAGAAATTGCAGTTAGCCAGTTGTCATCAGCACTAATTTTTATTTGACTTAATGAGAGTTAAGGGTGCAGAACCTACTGGTGGCTGTGAAAATCCCAGTCCAGGCATTCCACAGCTCTCCATCACAGAGGAAAGGCAGGACTAGCTTCAGGGACCTGGGTGCATTTCTTATGTCTGTCAGACAGGCGCTGCTTGCTTTGTCCAGAAACACAGCACATCAGCCAAGTGAGAAAGCCTTGGCTGCAAAAGTGGACGGCTTTCCTCAGATGCAGGTTGGGGTCTGTGTTTGGATGGAGTCTTCTGCTCCTTCTTGGTTTACAAATGACGTGTGTTTCCATGCCTGTGAGCTGTGATGGTGTAACTGCTGCAAAGCAAGAAATGGCTGGAGCAAGCTCTTGCACCCCATCTCGGTCTGGTGCTTGGCTCAGCTGTTGCAGTAGCCCTTGAGTGCAGATACAAGAGCACTGCCCCAAGAGTAGTGTTATCCTGGGACAGCTGGTGGACTTGGGAAGGGCATCCCTCTTTGGGCCCAGGTCTGAAAGGTTTCCATACTGATTTCAGGCAGGAGGCTGGCATAGCCAGTCCAGTCAGGGTCAGAGCCACTGAAGCTCTAGATTTGGCTGTTTAACACTTCATGACTGAAGACATTTTGTTTAATATAATAAAAGGTTTGAAGTCCATGTCTTCCTATCAAGCTGGCTGGGAAGTGAGTCGCTTTAGCAGAACAGCACGCATTGCTTCAGGGCCAGAAGGTTTTTCTTTGCATGATTCTGGACTACTGAGCAGAAGGAAAAATGTTGCATCTCTGCAGAGCTTTTAACAGCAATTGCTCATCTTGCCCTTCACAATAAAGCAATGAAAGGAGCATAAAAAAAACCCCAAAACCCAACGTCCAAAGCAAAGTTTTCCAATATATTAAAAAAACAAGTGTGACAAGATTTCCTGCTTTGGTAACTGAGAAATGTTTTCGGGGAGGAGACTGTTAAATAGTTAAAAAAATACAGTGCTTCTGCAACTGTTGACAAAACTCACTGTTCTGAAATTGTATCTCCTGTTACATTTGCGCTTATGTTCTAAAGTCCTCAAAGCCAACCTTTCAGTGTGCTCCTGATCTATGCTTTAAAATCCTCCCCGGGCAGTAGCTTTGCCTGCAGACAGTGTGCCTTGCTGTGGATTAAGGTATTACCATGATGGGTGAAGCTAATCATATTTTGTTTTGTGTACTGAAACAGGACCTTGAACCCGTCATGCCTAAATTCTGGATTATGAACTAGACTGGGTAGGATCTAATTCTTCTTAAGCTGTCGGTGGCTCAGTAACTGCAAAAGAGAAGGACGGCGGCTCAGTTACTCATAGCTGCTGTGAATACGTGCTGAATATTTGATCTGGCTTCTTCCAAGTGCATGCGAATTGCGTTGCTTGTTGCAGACACAAGTTGTAACAATTCCTCGCATTTTTCTTTCTTTGTGTCACTTTATCCTGCGGTGATCTTATCAATGCTGTTTCCCTAGAAGAACTCAGATTTTTATTGTTTTGTTTGCCTTGATTCCATTGGGTGTTAAAATGACCTCGCTTTATCCCCCACCCACCAGCCCTCATCCTTTCTCTTTCCCTCTGTTTCTCCACCACCCTCTCTTTCCTCAGAGGATTTATCGTCTTTGTAGATTTGTTTCTCTTTCCCCTCTTCCCTCCAGAGTCCACCCTGGTTTTGTAACCATAGCAGTAATTGAAATACAATCCTAATATTTGCTTGCTGTAGCTATCGTCTAGCCCAGCACATGAACTGCTGGCTTTTGTGTGTTGTAAGGTTTTGAAACTTAAGTCAGATGCATCTGTATACAGGAGGGTGAGTGTTTGGTGCAGAGCCGTCCCTTCCAGAAACGGTTTTGTTTGTGTAAAGTTGTGTGTCAGTGGGAGCTGGAGCAAGTAAAAGCAAGTCCTTATGATAGTGAAGCCAGGGAAAAAGGAAATGATAAAAATAAAACCAAGGTTGCGTTACAGGGAAGCTCTGCTTCACATAGATATATTTCAGTCTTTTGCTTGGAATATGTACAGCTTTCACTTTCCAAGATTCTTGCAAGAGCCATGAATGATGGAAGTTGTTTCATACTTCAGGCCATTGCACATTAAGCCTGGCATTTGCTTGGAATGTATGAGTGCAGCTCATGACAAGAGATGGACTATGGGGTGGAGGGGATGGTGTTACACGCTTTACCAGCTCCGTATTTTAACCACTAAGGACACAAGAGCTGGAAGCAAAATTCTCATGGCGATAAACCTTTTTGTTACAGACAGCCTTAAAAAGCATTTTCTAAAAACTATACAGTAGCTAATGAAGCAGTTTATTAATTATGATAATGTTCCTGTGAGATAAATAATTTTAGACTGAACTGAGAGAGAAAAGTGAAGTGACTCACTGGAGGCCACAAAATTTGTCAGTGGAAGAGCTGAAACAAGCGCAGAAGAATTTCTGGCTGCTGCTTCCAGAAAACAAAACTTCTGTCTGAGTACAATTTATGTATATGTATTTTTTGAAGTTAATTATTAATGTTGGTAATGTCAATATAATGGTTGAAATATAGCGGTTTTTCAGGACTAGTGGGAGACTGGGGAGACTCTGAACTCCTCAAGCTTACAGTGGGTGCAGGCTCAAATTTAGGATTCAAATCCAAATGAAGGAGACAGTTTGTGTTTGGATTTAATGCCCCTGAAATTTCCTGAACTTTACTGATGAGATTTTGGCTCAGAATGACAAAAACTAACGGATCTTCTGAGACTTCTGTCATCTGAGATGATGGAAGCCTTGTGAGATCAGCTTCCCTGGCATCGTGGCTTTCACTGAAATCTCAGGAGAGCACTTACTTTCACATAATGTCAACCATATCCAAACCGGGACTAATGAATACTCCTGTAGAGCTCCTTCTAAGATCACAGGCATATTTGAAATACTGCTACAAGCTGTGTTCAGCCTGAGGAAATGCTCACAGCATTTGTTGTTTCTTCTGTCAGATACGGCCGGTGACACTTTTCAGCAGTGGGAGGGCTATATACTGTCTTCCAGATGTTCATTAGTGCAACTTCTCTTATTTATGTTTGGGGAGGTAAGTTAAAAACTGGGACAGGCTGGGTCTCCCACCCTGGAAACACTTACACAGCAAACTTTGCTCCGCTTGTGGTTTTTACTAGCAAATTGCTGGCCAGTAATGTTTATCTGAGATTTGAGTGTATGAAATACTATGAATAATCTTCCCATCTGTGCTCTATAGTCAGACTGCATGGGATGTAGTGTAGTTAGTTGGTTGTGTCCTCTGCCCTCTGTATTCTTCTTATGCCATAATTACTGTGTAGCCCACCTTACTGGACCCCACAAAGGACCTGAGTAGTCTTTACTCACAGCTTGTTGCTCATGTTCTGAGGACTGATTGCAATTTTTCTGGCAGTGTAGACATCTCCAAGTTACTCTGCTTTAGATAGTTCACCCCATCTTAAGTGCCTTAAGTTACAAAGAATACAGCAAAATACTTGATGTAACAGGAATCATTTCCTGTTAGTATTGTAGAGAGAACATGAACTTTGACGAGCCAAAGATGGACTTTAAAGATTTGATGTAAAGACTGTCAGTCTTTTAGATACAGAATTTAATTTATGCAAAACCTCCCTCTTCAGTTCATGGATGCACTACTTTTTCCCTTATTTTGTATGTTAAAGTCACAGTGAAACCAACTCATTACTATATTAAAAAATGTTCTAAAAATCTTAATTTAAGATAGTATCAAATTCTTCATTTAGTTACAATATCAGTGTACTTTACTTTAGAATTGTTGCCTTTGTCATATTACATTTGCATTCAGAAAGCTTGGTCGTAAATGTCTGCTGTAAAAAAAGTAAGAAATCTTTTGTAAAACAGAAAAGTAGCAGCCAGGATTTCTGTAGCTTTGTTTTTCAGTCTAGTGGAAGTGACTTAAAACAAAATAGCTGTTTCTCCTCTCCCTCTCCCTCTCCCTCTCCCTCTCCCTCTCCCTCTCCCTCTCCCTCTCCCT
>JAOEHY010007618.1:0-19001 GCA_025447955.1 Psilopsiagon aurifrons
ATTTCCCTTATCATTATTATTATTGGTGGTAGCAGTAGTGGTTTGTGTTATACCTTAGTTACTGGACTGTTCTTATGTCAACCCGTGGGAGTTACATTCTTTTGATTCTCCTCCCCATCCCTCTGGGAGCTGGGAGGAGGCGGAAGGGTGGGGAGTGAGGGAGCGACTGTGTGGCTGACTGGGCTTAAACCATGACAGGCGCAAAGGAGCTCAGATAAATTTCTCTCATAAAAATGGTTATATGTGACATTAGGTGCACAGAATTTGTGCCTCTCCTGAAGTATACAGCAAGATTGTTATATTCTGCATTGTGTGATTGCATGTTGCAATAAATACTAAGACATGAATAATTATATGACCTGGCATATCATTTAAAGCTGTTTATATAAGGTAACATCATAGTGGGAGGAGATACTTTAAATCTGATCTTGTGTATGTGTTTTAGTCATTCAAGCTTAGTGATGTTGTGAACAGTAGCTTATTTTACTATTTTAGTTCTCAGAGTAAAATCACATGTGAATGTAATAAAAAGATGCTTTTCTGCAGTTAAGAAATCTTTCAAAAGATAAGGACATGGTTTCTGTTGTAAAAGATTGGATTGGGAAATACTGAAGTAATGTTAAAATATTTCACTAGAGTATTTTCAGTGGAGTTCTCCAAGTCTTAAAACAGCATCATGTTTTATTATTGTTCAATGTATTATGTAAACTTTATGTGCAATTTGATAACTATGCCATTTTATTATATGCAAAGTAACTTTAAACATTGCAATATAAATATTATGAAATGTGGATTCTTGTTTAACAATTAAGTATTAAAACAACAGTTTGAGCACTGGAGTGAGAGATAACTCACATCTTTTAAAATGAAACAATTACAAAAGTATACTTCGAGGCTATGGAAAGCATTTAGAATTTTGTCAGAGCTAAAGAGGGACATTTTGCTTTAAACTTACTCTTCTTCACAGAATACTTCCCCTTCCTATAGAAAGTAAGAGTGTGTGGTTTTGTGTGAACTTACTGGCTGTTTAAATATGTCATGTTCTTAGTGTGGAGAATTTTTAATTTCCTGAACTTTTATTTTTCATTCTGCTCATGTAGGCAACACAGAAGGAGATTGAGAAACGCCAGGTCCAACTGAAGAGCATCAGTGATTTAGGAGAGAATTTGAAGGCAGTGCTGAAAGGGAGGGAAAGTCTAGTGGAGGACAAACTCATTCTCCTGAACAGTAATTGGATAGCAGTAACGTCACGTGCTGAGGAATGGTTCAATCTGTTACTGGTAAGAAAAAACATTTGTTCAGAGGAAACGTTGGTGCTCAGTCATAGGTGCTCAGCCTTACAGAATGCTTTTTCTGGTGCCATGGACTACATTAATTCAATATGTAGGTACGTGGATGACCAGATCGATTGTTGTTTAGGACATTGTGTATATTTTAAGAATCTGAATGCTTACTGAGTGATAGCCTTGTCCACCTTTGATTGTTAGTGCTTCCCCTTCCTGTCTGCCACAGTAGTTCTGGGATTGTTGTATTTTGTTTTGGGTTTTAGTTGGGGTTTTATTGTTGGGTTGTTTTTTTTTTTTTTTTTTTTTTTCCCAACACATGAAATACAGTTTCTTCTGAAGGACCTAGACCACTTGAATATGAAACAAGTGAAAGAAATAGTCAAATAAGATGAGTAACTCTTTGTATTGATACCAACAACCTCAGCTGCTTATGGCTACATTAGCATTTATGTTTGAATAGTACAGTTGAGGCTTAAATCCCTACTTGCATGTTGGTTTGGTCCACAAAACATTAATTTCAGAGACAACTGAATCAGGAGCCCTGCTCAGGGTGCACATTTGATATGCTCAAGGGCTATGGTTTAGTCTTTCAGAACTGCGTGATCCTCCTTTGGATAGTTTAAAATGCATGTTTTGGTGGGGATAATTACATAAGGGGACCAGATTAAGCCTAGTCAAAAGTAAAATGCATAATACACAATCAGGATGGATTCAAGAGGCTCAGCCCCAGCTGCTTTGAACTGCCAATGGTGACATAACTGTATTATCCTATTATCCTTTAAAATTCATTCTGTACTGAAGAGATGACATCCTGAACCCTTAAACACAGAAGAATCTTGACCACTGGGCTGCAAGAATGCTTTGGGAAATCTTGTATACTGTTTCTGTTGCTGAGACCATGGGAATGCAGTTTCAACCCAGAGAAACTGGGTTGTATTAGCCTTTATCGTGACTTTTCAGAGCTTGATGGATTAAAATTCCACTAGAGTTGGTGTGGCTATGTTAAAAATGCTTCTGCAGTAAAAGTGTAGCATCACTACAGAGCTTCTTTAGCTGTATACAATATACGAGTGAAATTATCTGGAAAACTTAAGCATTTAATTCAGTGTGATGTAGGTGCTCAGCTTCAATGTGAAACTAATTATAAGAAACATGTAATGGGGTTTATAGTCTGGTATATTTATGCATTATATGGATTCTTTTGTTAACATTTACTAGAACCCATGATAAAAAGTCTAAGAGAGAGATTTGGTCTTGTGCTGATTTTAAAACAGTGTAAAATAAAGATACAAAGATGTGGAGGTCAAAATGACTAGTAAAATCTTTGATCTCAGGTGTATGGTACACATAGGTATGGTGTGGATATGCATGGGCCTCATTCTAGTCAGCACACCCAAAAAGACAAAATGTTTTTAAATTAAGTAGAGTGGAAAAGAAAAAAAAAAATAAATCAGAATGTCAAATAGAATAGCTTTTAAACAACAGAGCCTCAAAGCAGAGAAGTTAGATGAAATGAAAATATGAGTTCTAGATACAAAACTCCCATTCTTGATTGTGACTGCAAGTGCATCCTTGTTACTATGAGGTTTAATCACCTTAGTGGCTTTCCAAAATGAATTCTGTACCTGCTTCTTGGGAAACTCTTCTTTCCATCTTCAGTAGGTCTGTCTGCTTCCTGCTCCTCTCAGCAGTCTGGCTGAACTGCAGCCACTTGCATCTTGCTGTGATTTTATTACCCTCCTCCCTGTCTCTTTGGAAGCTTATCTTGCTCCTAGAATGTCTTTTTTAATTAAGTTAATATATAAAGTGTTAGCAAACAGATTCTATCCTGCACAAAACAAGAAACTACCGTGTAAAAAAGTTTAATTTCATAATGTGTGGATGTTTGCCACACTGGGCATAATTGCACCTATTATTTCAATTCTGATTACTTTTTTTGTATGCAGTATTTACCTTTTCCACATTGCAGGATTATCAAAAGCACATGGAGGCTTTTGATCAGAATCTAGCTAATGTCACAACTTGGATGTATCGTGCTGAAATACTGTTGGATGAATCTGAAAAACAAAAAGCCCACCAAAAAGAGGAAAGTCTTAAGGTAAAAAAATGTGATATTCTGGAAAGTATTAACTTTGTTCTAAAAAAGACTGTGTCAAAACTAGCATATTTGGAAAGGTATCACAGATTGATTAACATTTTTTTCTGTGTTAAAGCTACCTTCTGGCAGCTTGTAGATTACTTAATAAATTTGCACTGCATTACAAAAATTAAATCCCTGCAGAAATAAAACCAGATATGTTATAAATCTTGGGGACTTCCTGGTGTGTAGAGCAGCACCTTATTAAACCCTTGTTTGCTGGAAAATACTCCTTAAACACATCTGGTTGAACAAGATCCTTTTTTTCTGTGGTCTTCATTATTTATGTATTTTCTTTTTTTCTCTGATACTTTCCTAATATTCATGGTATCTGCATTTGATATCTTTGTGATATAATTGTTTTAATTCTGCAAACACTATTTGCTTTCTCGCCAGAACACCACCACACTAGCTGCATAATAATGTGTTAGTGTATTGATCAGAAGTTGCAAGATAGATACGAATTTTAAACTCATTTTAAATACCTCCTTTGTTAACATTAAACAACTTCATAAAGTTATCTATATGGGTTGTATTTTACTTCCTGAATCACTGTGAAGTTTTACTTTTTTTGAACCCTATGGTCGGCACATACTATCTGAGGAACAGTTAGCAAATCAAAATCAGAATTGTATTGCTGACACTAACATAATGACACCATTTACTAAAGGAAAACTTTGCAAATTCCAAAGCAAAGCATAAAACAATGCCTCATTGATCTCACCAGGATTATGAGACACACTTTTGTAGCTGAATGAACAATTTTGCCACCATCAGGTAAAAAGTACAATTATCTTTGCCATCAATAGTTATGTATGTTTGTATTTCACAAAGGCTTTTCATACAGAGAGTGAAATGTAATTCTTAATGCCCAGTTGCTTTCATGATTCCTGAATGCCTGGCTATCTTTTTCGGCCTCTGCCAGTACTGCGATCTACTGTTAAGATTACTATTGCAGAGGAAGAATGTACTTGTCCTCTTTTTTTTATTTTTTTTTTAATTTTTTAAAATTTGTGACAGATTTATCGAAAAAAAATTCCCATTGGTTTTCATCTGGTCAATTTTCCCTGCGGCAGATATGCGGCCATAAGCAGGATTGAAAGCAACAGGTATACATCCAGTTCGCTAATACATGAATTAGCAGCTGTTCCTAGCATTTGGAACATAAAATAATTTAGCATATATCGAAATGTGCTGAGGATTATATTATTGCAGGTAAGAGCCTGTCTAGAAATAATGTGCATCATTAATTTCCACTAGGAGATAATAAAACAGACATGTAGATACATTCCTGCTATAAATTTGAGGGATACGAGTGGGTATGTTATCTAATGGGTTTCTACTGGATTTACACACTCATGTGTAATTATCTGAATTTGGTTTGTGGTTTTGCTCCCTATTCCTTTGCACACTTTCTCTCTCTCTCTTTCTCTCTCTTTGCATTTATTACTAACTTCAAGCCCTGTCTCTTGCTCACGGACTGTAGCGCTTAAAGGCTGAGCTGAATGATATGCATCCAAAGGTGGACTCTGTGCGTGACCAGGCAATAGACTTGATGACAAACCGTGGAGATCACTGCAGGAAAGTAATAGAGCCTAAACTGTCAGAGCTCAACCAGCGATTTGCGACTATATCACAAAGAATTAAGAGTGGAAAGGTAGGAGGGCTTGCTTCCATAAGGATGTGCATACAAAATGGTATTTATAAAAGGTTTCCAATTACAGCTATATTGCAGGCTGCAGTTTCTCTGAATCCTAAGCTTTTAGTGGAAAAAGAATGTAGATGCTAAGATTTTTTTAATTTTTTATTTTTAAGTGTGTTTTGGCACTAAGGTCATATTTCACTGCTCAGAATTAGAAGCATTCACTGACCTTATGTGAATTTAACAATTACTTCAGTAGTTTACAAAGACTGAACAACATCTGGGAATTAGCAAGATTCTTAATGTTGTTAAAGTCTGAATAGCCTTTATTTACAGGCATTAGCTTTTGTGGGTTAATTTCTCCTTAAATGCTCTCAATCTTTCCTGTGAGGCTGTGACTCACCAAGATTTGAGATGGAGACCAATCAAGAGATAGATATGCAGATCATTTTAATTAGACTCCAGCTACTCATCTGTACAACTAGCTTGATGCCTGAATCTGAAGCCGTACTGAATTCAGTATGGATTAAGTAGTTTTTAGCCAAATTGTGAATTGGAATGATGAAAGACCTAAACCACCTACTTTCTCCACTGTATTTGTTGCCTTTACTACAGAGAGCTATTCAGCAGATTTTAAAGCAGGCAGCCATGAAAGTTAGTATATAGGATAATGAGAATGTATGGATCCTGATCTTAACTATTTTTACTGGCTACTTTAATGACAGTGGAAATAAATGCACAGAGGATCAGTGACAGAGCAGGAAGTAAGCTTTGCAAAAAGCATAAGAAAAACTTGGTTTTCCTGAGTTATTTTATGCAGGGGTTTATGCAGTGGCTCAATACTCTGTGTAACCAGCACATTCTTTATGGATATTTGAGTTTAGGTTTCGTTTCGTTTCTGGAGTGGTGAAATATATGGCCTACAAATAAAAGGGTTTTTTTTTTTTGGTTTTTTTTTTTTTTTCCTATTTGCCATCAGTAGCACTTGAGCTGTTCAGTGAGCTTCTTTCTCACTTTCTTCTTGTACAAACTGTAGACCAAGAACATCTTGGCACAAAGCCCAAACAACTGTGTTGTGTAATGTTTTATTCTGGACATCTGCTATCTGCAGTTTGGATTTCCTTTGCAGTTTTGTCTTGCACTTCCACAATGCTGTTAGCATATATGGTTGATGCAACCTTTGATACAGTTGTGTGAAATTATTGCTTGTCTTACTGAAAAATGGTACTGACTGCAGATGCTTTATCATGGGTTAACTGTTTGCATTGCATGTTGTGGGTTCACTCACAGAAGTGGGAAAAGATGACTGTCAATATATATAAAATGTTTTCAAAACACTTCAGACTGCTTCGCCCTGGCAATCTTCTCTCTCAGGTGTTCTATTTATGATGTTATAGGCAAGGTGATTGTATAGGCTGCTGGAATGGCAGCACCTCACTAAGCTTTATACACTATGTCTCTAGCAAGATGAGAGTAATTGCTACAGCACATAATTTAATGGTAAATAGAATTTAGGGAACCTTTTCCAGGACCTTGGAGAATGGACAGCTAGGTTATGATTCAAAAAGGATATCCATTGTAATTGGTATTGCGTAAGATAGAGCGCTAAAAGCTTGTCTGGACCTCCTAGTGATGCTAC
Organism: Psilopsiagon aurifrons; assembly: GCA_025447955.1. Classification (NCBI taxonomy): domain Eukaryota; kingdom Metazoa; phylum Chordata; class Aves; order Psittaciformes; family Psittacidae; genus Psilopsiagon; species Psilopsiagon aurifrons. The sequence continues at coordinate 6,705 of JAOEHY010007618.1, forward strand.
TGATTTGCTGTATGCATTGGTCTAAAGGACTAAGTTGCTGGCTGCCTCGTTTTGTCCACCTGTATAATGTAGGGAACTGTACTTCCATTAGTTATAATTTCAGCTTTATGCACTGAAAAATTATTATTCTTACAAGGTGATATTATGCTTCTTAAGTGTTTTGAGTTTTCTCTATACTTAGGTAAAATTATTCATATGGTGAACAACAGATTAAAAAAATTAATTTCAATAGGATAATAAGCTCTCATAATCTATTTTCAATCAATTCACATCTGTTCTTAAATTTGCTATACTTTTTCAAATACTAACAATTTCCAGTACATCAGTGAAATAAAAAAGAAATGACCCATGAAGTCTGTAAATGATAGTACATAATTGTTGTGTCCTGAGTTAATAAAATAATCTTAGAATACTTAAATTTAACATTTGCAAGTGGTCATTCTTGAATTCTTTTCAATTACTGGAATTTCATTTAGTATTTTTCCTCTCATTTTTCTCTTTGTTATTGTTCTTAACATTTGCAGAGACCAGTGTTTTTTATATTCCAGTTTTATTACTTGATTTGTCTTTCAGTGAGACTTTAGTACTTTTGAAGACGTCCTTCAGAGCATATGAGAAACTGTAATTCTGGGATTCTTGATGAAAATTTGCTAGCACAGTATTATTCTCTACAAATATCGTGTGTTATTATATTTCAGTTAATGTTTATAAGCGTTCAAAATTTTTGTCATTAAAACAATCAACCAGCTAAAACTGAGGCATTTTTACCATAATCCTCGCCAGGTCATCTGCGGAACAGCTGAGAATAGATTACAGCTGATGTTCAGTCTCTCTTTTTTTAACTGACTAACTTTGATAGTTACCATCTTCACTAAAAACATTTCCTTAATAGTAAATAACAATTGTACTGGAGGGAAGAGTAAGATAGAACTGACTAGAATGTAATGTGCTTATGTCTTTAGCAAGAAGACAGTTGTATGTCCAAGAGTTCCTAGAATATCATAAAGCATTAATTCTCTTGAAATTTTATGCAAGAATCATCAAGAATCTATTGTTTATACTTGTGTTTATAGCTTTGAAAGAAGAAAGCTTTTTCTTTTGATTCTTTGCAATGCACTTAATAAATATGTTGTATATTGTATGTTCAACTATCCACAGGCACTTGGGTACCAGGTAGATAAAGGGCAGTGTATTGTTAATAAGTGGTGTTTGATTTAGAATTTAAAACTAACTGCAAAACTAAAGCACCACAATTGTACTGTGATTTGTTTTGGAGGATTTTTTTCTGTTTTGTTTGGTTGAGGTTTTTTTGTTCTGCATTTTTCCTAAGGCTTTTTTCAACCACAAGCTCTTTTACTGAACTTTTATTGATTTTTTTTTTTTCCTTTTTTTTTGATGTTGCAAAGTACTGTCAGGGGAGTATATTACACAAAGATTATCTGTCTTTAGTTTTTATATACTTCATCTGGGATTTTTGCTGTTCTTTGTGAGAGAGCAGTGATTTCAAAACACAGAAACAAATTATTATTTTTTTTTCTCAGTTGTTAGTGGTAGGTAGGTTTTCATATGAATGGATTGCTTGTTGCTGTGTAATTTCTGAAAAATTAGACTTAGCCAAATAGGGTCAACATTTCATTTTGAGACAAATCATTGTTACACTGTTTATCTGAAACTGATCTTATGCACAAATGTGAGAATATAGTTTGTTTTGTTTTGGGGTTTTAAAATTTTTGCTCGCCATAGAATGCTTAAGTTTTCTAACATTTCTAACATGGAAACTGTACAGTAATATCAAGTACCTGGGTACTTTGAGTTTTATGATCTAGATACTTTTCAACATGATGAAGTTTACCACCGTTTTAGAAAAAAGGGTAGAACGGGTGTCTGTTTTAATTTCTGCTTCTAATAAAACTACTAAGTATATGATTTGAATAAATGATCTTTGTATTTCTTGCATTTTAGCCTTTCATTCCTTTGAAGGAAGTGGAGCAATTTGACTTCGATATACAAAAAGTGCTTGAACCACTGGAGGTTGAAATTCAGCAGGGTGTGAATCTGAAAGAGGAGGACTTCAATAAAGATATGGTAATTTGGTTGAAATAGAAGTCTGAGTAAAATATACAGGGAGATGAAAACATACAAGTGAAATTTAGAAACTTCCATATTTGTGTTAGGATCTTTAGATAGCACTAGGACAAAAATTTTACTGTGCTAATATACTATCTTATCAAAAGTCCTAAGTTATCATTAACTAAGTTTTAGTGATAAATTGTTCGTTTATAAGAAGAACATTTTTCAACACTAGTGAAATTACTAAGCAAGCCAGAAATATTATTTACTGGTCCTATACTACTACCAGAAATATTACAGAATAGGGAATGAATATTAAAATCTTTATAGCCGTACAAAGTCCAAGGAAACTCATAATGATGTGTCTAAATGGGCGATATACTCAAAGAAGACATTCACTAAGAACAAATGCTAGGCAATGATCATTGAAAGAAATGCCAGTTGCCAATTAGTTCTTAATCAATCTGATTATACCACTTATTGTGAATAGTTTTTGTGGCTGTGGTAAGCTTCATTAGTCACATATTCTTCTTGCAAGTAGAAAACGTTCAAGTAAAAAACTATACATATTTGTGGCGGGAGAAAAAAGAGAGAAGTAAAATACTGTTGTGCTCTACTACTGCTGCCTCTGTTGTGTGTTTTCTCCAGAGTGATTTTCAGAGGGATGACATTTCTTGGCTGAACACTAATACAGATTTGTCTTTAGAACTCTTTCTAAATGAGTTCTCAGCAGGATCAGATAGATATTTCTTTACAAGAACTATAAGGAGTCAATATTCTTTTCCATTTAAGTAATTATTCTAGCTATTTTATATCAATGCTGAAATTAATCTTTAAAGGATTTTTTTCTTTTTATTTATGCAGGAAAAGTAAAATTTAAGGCAGTATGTATTGCAGTGGTAAATTCTAAGTGAATTTGACAGATCACTTTCTACTGCTTAGGCATATTTTGTTCCCTTTCTTTACATAAAACATTTAGTGCACTTCAAGAGAAACACTCCCAGAAGCTGTGGCATAGATATAACTTCTATGTAAAAACTGCTTAGTGGTATTGTTTTGCCTGTCAGAAAAACTATTTTGCACTATGATGATGTAAGAAATGGTCAGGAATTACATGCTAGCATACTGGCAATTTCAGTGACTACTGACAGTGATTTATAGTATTTTAGATATATATATATATTTTTTTTTTTTTAAGCAAAATACATTTTACCTTTTTGCCTTTAATGTTTTCATCCCATTATCCTGGTTGCTGCATAAAATCTAGTATCAAATATCTATAGGTTTTCAGGTGCTGTTTTACATGTACCTCTAAAGTGTCTGTATATATTGTAGAAAGCAAGTAAAACATATTTTGGCTTCAGTATAGAACTGCAAGTAGCTGTTAAATGATTACCTTAGCATAGAAAATGTAGTCTTATATGTCTGTATCTCCTAGTACTTAAAGTAATAATTGGATTTAAGTGCCCAGTATACTGGATTTTGTTGCTGTTGCTTTTGGTTGCTGTTTTTTTGGGGGTTTTTGTTTTTTTGTTTTTTTGTTTTTTTTTTTTTTAAATCAGAGTGAAGAAGACGAAAGCACAATGAAAGAATTGCTGCAAAGGGGTGACACACTTCAAAAGAGAATCAGGGATGAGAGAAAACGGGAGGAAATAAAGATGAAACAACAGCTGTTGCAGACTAAACATAATGCTCTCAAGGTATAGGAGCTACAGTTATAAGCACATGCTACTAAAACCATTTTTTTGTATAAATTTCAGGACATTGTCCTGTTTAGTGGATCTTCATTACTATTTAGAAATGAGTATTTGGCTGTAATCGTGTATTTTCATGTACTTCTCTTGATGCCTTGGAAAAGACATTTTAAATCTCCATCTTAACAAGTATGTTTCGTCTTCAGTGTTATGACCATGTGATTGCCAATTGGACAATGATTTCTTTGATAAGAATTCCTTCTTTAACACATTATGCATGTTTTATATTTCTCCAGCAGCAGTCTAGACGTTAGTTAGAATCAGTTCTCACAAACTTACATTTTCAGTTAGCACTTCTAGAAATTAGTAAGTTATTTTATCCTTTAGTAAAAGATTTACATACTATGTTCTTTAGTGGGAAAAGTGGCTCCAGCCCTCCTAGGTAGGTGTCATTGCCAACAGACCTAGGAGCTAAGGGGCTGAAAACCAAAGTCATATATCATAATTCTGTGTTACCATACTCCTGGAGGTATATCTCTATGATACTGTTCCTAGAAACATCCACAGTGAGACCTATTTGGACAAGCTTGTAGTTATAATAGGGAATGGAATTATCCAGGGTAAAATAAAAGTGAGGAAAGAAAGAATCTTACAGTTAGAAGATTCACCTTAGTCACCTGCCTTGAGCTGTAGGCTCTAGCTACTATATAATAATTTTTCATCTATTGTAAGCAGAATTCTCTCTTTTGAAAATTTTTATTCAGTTGTTCTCAGCTTGGTGAATGTGGCATGCTTAACTTTTATTATTACTTACTTTTAAGCAGCCCCTTTCCTTTCCTATGGATTTCATTCTCATTTTTAGTTTCGCAGATCTCATTGAATTCAGTAAAAGAATAGCTTGAATATACCTTTGTTTTGTCCACATTTAAAAGAAACTTACAATCTGTTAAGTCAGTCTTTGACTGTTCCAAGCTAAATGTAAGTAGTTAACATTTTTTTATGGAGAAGAAACAAGAAAACAAGAGAACGGTGCTATTAACCAGATCCTTACTGTCTTTTTATCAAATACAGTGATTGATTTTCCTTTTGGGTGACTCAGTTAAGGCATTCAACCTTTTCAAACAAAAATCAAGAGCAGCTGAGACAAATTCATCTGAGTATTTTTCTATAGAATGTATCAGTAAATTTTTAATTTACTTCTTAATAAAAAGTTACAGTAATGAAAACATTTTCTGAATTTTGTATGAGCACATACAAAGTTGAAGTTAAGCAGTTAAATGCAAATGGAGTATATCTAATAATACTTCTATGAAATAAAAAAACTTTTTTTACCTTCCTCTTTAGGTTTTAATATTTTCATAAAGCTGAGTCATACACACGTTTGTTATGTAAATTGTATTTAATTTAGAAAAAGGAAAGCTGTCTTTGCATGCATTTGGGCATTGAAATGATTTTCTTTTGAATAGTTACATAGTTCCCATGCAGGCTGGAATTTCACAGGAGACTAGAAAACACTTGAAGCCCACTTATGGCTAGATATGAAGTGGGCTGTGTTTCCATCTGTCCAGTAAGTATTCTGAGCAGAAGTGTTGTATATAAAATACTGACATTTATATAAGAGTCTTAGTGTCTCTGTCAGTTGACTGTCTCAGTGGTTTATTCAACATGTGAATAACCCTGAATTAAGTAACATCCTTTAAAACAAAAAAAAATAAATCTGTTAAACAGATGAAAATATGCTCTGTTTGGTTGCTTATATGCTGTTAAACTGAAGAAAATATGCTGTGTTGAGGTACTTATATACTTGATTTAAATAGCATTTAATTAAAAAAAATAATGACCTTGTACACATTTTTTCCCTTCAATGTGCGCACATGCCAATTCATATTTTATAAGCCTTTAATTCATATTCTAATAATGTCTGCACTGTGAACAGGACTTGAGATCTCAAAGAAGAAAAAAGGCTTTAGAGATTTCTCATCAATGGTATCAGTACAAGAGGCAGGCTGATGACCTAATGACATGGCTGGATGACATTGAGAAAAAGTTAGCCAGTCTACCAGACCACAAAGATGAGCAGAAGCTAAAGGTAATGTTGTTATGGATTGGCAATGGTAGATCTTTTGAGGGATAGTTTATCAATTTATCAGACAGCAAATGCAACAAATATTCCAATAGATATAGATATTATCAGTTCTGTTCTTCATTTCTATAGTTAATCAAACCCTAATTATCTCTGTTCAAACTGACATTTCTTTGTTGTACTAGATCTTGTTTTTCTTTTTTATGTGAAATGTTATATGAATAATTTGAAACACACTAAATAAAATGTGTTTTCAATAATATGGAAAGTGTGTGATATATATTAAGAAGCATCGAATGTTTTCTAGTAAAAATTTTAATTTTTTTTATGTATCTTTGTTCCAGATGAACAAATGACTTTCCGATATATGGATGACCTGTATCTCATGTTAGCACATTCATTTTCATCAGAACATATTCATATGTCACTGTCAAACTCTATAGATTTATTTACATACTGTCAAAGGTTTTCCTAGTTTACTTTGCATCGTCTTTCTTTGCTTCATTCTCTGTTGAGTTTCCCACAGAGTAAAATAGGAGTTAACTAATATATTAAAGAATCAACTTATATATTTCTCACCTGTCCAAACACTATTTGTCCTGAATATGCTGACCGTTACTGAGAAAAGAATTTCTCCAATTGCCCATCAAAGTGTATTACCAAGAATCTGAAAATTGAAACTGTTGGCCTTTGCTAACCAGTTTTCACTGTGCACTGGCTGTGATACCTCTATAGCCAAACTCCAAGAAAGTTATTCAATTTCCGTTAATTTTTTTTTGTTTAAATGTAAAATAAGACCTGAAATAGTTGTAAATTTTACTTGTAACAATAAAATGGAATTGAAGTTTCTGACAGAAGTATTTTGGTAATTCTAAGTTGATTGATTTAGTTAGCTAACTGTCCTGGGCCCTGTATTGGTTTTGCTCACCAGGAGATTGGTGGAGAATTGGAGAAGAAGAAGGAAGATCTGAATGCGGTGCACAGGCAGGCTGAACGCTTGTCTAAGGATGGGGCTGCAAAAGCAGTGGAGCCAACCCTGATACAGCTCAGCAAGCGCTGGCGAGATTTTGAGAGCAAATTTGCTCAGTTTCGAAGACTCAACTATGCACAAATTGTGAGTTGTTACTGGCAAACCCATATGTTTGCAACTGCTACTACTAACAGCATCCTACTAACAATGAGAGCTTCAGGGTCAGTGTCAACTCTTCAGATATTTATAAGAGAAACCCTATGGTCTGCAAGTAGGCGAATTTTATATTCTAGTAGTTCTCTACTTTGGTCTTAAAATTACCTTTAAGTTAAATCATCCAATTACAAAAAACTCAGAATGAAAATATGTTTATTTCTGTTGCCTCATTATTTTTCCGTAACATTTTCCAGTTTAAAAACATCAGCTTGCCATGCATCTATTTTGTTCAGTGAATGTGTAAACCACAGTAATTGTCTTTTCCAAACTACCCATCCCATGCCAATTTTAGTTGTTTTTTTAATTTGTCCATAATATGTTATAACCACTTTAGGAAGAGATTAAAAAAAGCCTCTTACAACGTTATACATACCTGGCCTCTTCTTCAATTGCTTTAATTCACAAAAGAGTTTTTGCAAGAAAGGGTACTTTTAAATTTGCTGAGATGAAACCGTAATTTTGTGATCTGACTTTGTATCTTCTGATTTTGAGCTCTTTAGTTGTATGTTAAATATAATTATTCTTACTGGTTTATGCATGCTGCAGTTACTGGATAAATAAAAGGGAAATAAACTGTCACTATTCCAGATTTATGATCAAAACACATATTGAGTGCTATCCATTTAAAGGTTACCGGAGATTGCTTTTGCACTTACAAGGCAGTTTTTCCTTGCTATTGTGCTCACTGACTCATGGGCTTTTGATTTTGTATGAAGAGATATAATGTTTTCTCTCAAGAGTTGTTGTATTATGTGTTCTTCTGTAATCTTAAAAGTGCTAGTGGTAAAGGGGTGTTTTAACAAAATATGACTTTATTTATTTATTTTTAAATTCACCTAGATTGCAGAGGGGTCTTACTGGCAGGATAATGAAAATTAAATTCATGAACTGTTATTTCTAATTGATATATTGTTGACTGTTTAAAAAAAAAAAGAAAAAAACTTTCCAAAAATCAGCAATAATGTATAACCTTTGGTCAGTACGGTTCTCTACCTAATGTACTGGTTGTATTCTGTATTTTAAACTTTTCTACTATTAAGTTTCATAATGTATATATAAAAATAATAATTGGAATAGCTATTCAGTTAATGGAAACATGGAAACAATCATAGAAACATTAACTTTGGTTTGTATGTTATTAAATCTTGTTCCATATTATTACTTTTTTCAGATTACTATGGTTTATATTAAACTTGATGAATGTAATCAGTTGCAAATTGTTTATATTGAAATGGAGCTAGAGCAGACTTCACTTTGTCTTGTAAATGAGTCTTTTTTTTAATAATGAATATATTTGTTCCTTTGATAACCAAGTAAGAAATAAGTATGTGCATGCAATTTATATAAAAACATTCTGCTGTAAATGTGCTTTTTCTGTCGCCCACTACCTACCATGGTAGAGGATGAGTATGTCCATTAAAAAAATTTGCTAGTAAATTAATAAAACAACATATTAGCATATTTTGCTTTTAAATATATAAGGCAGATACATCAGCACAAGTGCTTTTGACTTTGTCAAAGGAACACAGTCATCAACTTTTTAAAGCCATGTAACAATTTCATGGTGGATTTTTTTAATTAAAATATGCAATTTATATATTTCTATCCTTCTAATGGTTAAATTTTAAAATATCCTCTAATATTTCATGCAGGAAGACTACTTGTTAGTATCTGGGAAATGAGGTCATTTACGTGTGTACAGGACAGTTACTGTGTCCTTGTAATTTCTCATAAAAAATATCTTGCTCTGTTGACAATGACCAAGGTAATGTTCATATGAAATATTTTAGAAGTACAGAAGCTACTAAAACTGGTGAGAGGTAGTATATTTTCCTAGCAAAAATCAGAGTGAGAACTGAGAACTGCCTCACTACTGTTTTGCTTTTGCTGAATCTTGGTAATTTTTTACTTTTTTAATCCTGCCTAAATACCTACCTCACAGGGATGTTGTGAGGGTTAATTAATTGTTTCTGCAAGACCTTAAAATACAAAAGAAAAATTAAAATTCAGTCTATTTGCATGGACACATGCATATACCAACAAAAATATCTTTCACAGAGATTTTTCTATGTTAACCACCAACAGAATAAAACCATATAATAAAGAAGGAATTTATTTTTAAGGCAAAAGACATAGAAAACTGCTTCATTTTTTTATTTGTACTTGATAACATATTCAACACATTTAACAATTGAAAGTTATTATGAATCAATGAGGATTTAGTTGTACTGTATATTTTTCAATTATATTATGATTCACTGAATAAATATAGCAGGACTGCATTGAAGAAGACCTTTAATTATGTGGTTTAGTGGCAGATTTGCATTTCTTACTTTGTTGGACCTAATATATTCCTGATATCAAAGTATGAATTTAGAATCATCATGCTCCTCTGGATTTTTATTTTCCCCAATGTTTCTTGGGAAGACCTGTCAGAAAGGTGTAGGAACCGTAACCATATAAAAATTGGTTCTCTCTAGCATGGTTGTTTCTTATAAAATTCTGTTTGTCTCACAAAAATATAGCAGCAAACATCCAGCAACTGACTGCTAAATATATATGGGTTTGTATTTATATAAAGGAGGGTTTTTTTTTTGTCACTACCTCTTTTGGTCATTACGTATGATGTAATGATATTACATCAAACACTAAGTGTTCTGTTTAATGTCAATTTTGAGACATCATTCAATTTGGTAGTAGTGGTCATCTCTTTATGTGAAAATTCTCAGAGAGTAATTCTACTGGGAAAAAGGTGGGTTTCCTGCATTAATAGATTAAACATGGTACACAAATGCATAAACACGACTGCACAGAACCTAAAATGACACTAAGGGGGAAAAAGTTTTTGAAGTTCATGTTGTCTTGGAAGTTTATTCTCCCATCTCTTGTTTTTATTCATATATGTCAAAATAAACAGTGGGCAAAATTTGTGGGTTTTGGTCAGGCAGACTACTGATTCTTATATTAACAAAAGTTGAGTGGTTTACTTCATTTCTGCTAAAAAATTCTATTTGAAATCATTTGGTAGTAACTGCAGATGTGAAATCCAAATAAAAGTATTTTACCATCATGATTTCAAATGATGATTAACCCCTAAATCCCACTGAAATAAATAGAAAATTAAGATACTTTTCAAAAAACAAGCTATTGAAGTTTAATCCTAGAGCAGTATACAATTTTTGCACATTAAAATTGCATGGTTGTTTTTAAAAAAAATTGTTTCAGTAAAAAATAAAGAGATCAAGGGAAATTTACTTCTAGATTACCTCTGCAGAATCTAAAATCATTAAGCATTGGCAGTCTCACGTATTTTTAGAAGTTATTAATCCCCTTTGCTGTAGCCTAAACCTAAATCTTCCAGTTACTGTTTTTCTGCAACAGTATATGCCACTGTTCCAGGGTGACCAAAGAGCTATCTGTTGCAGAGAAAAAGCTAGATTCGGATAGTTTAGTTCAAATCAGGATCAAAACCAGTTATTGATATATTGGTTACTTTTAATTAGGTAACCTTTAGTTAATGCCTGGTTTATGAAATTTTTTTCCCCATGTTTTCGTTTCAGCAGTCTTTGAGCATGTTTATGTCATGGCTCAGTTTAGATTTTATTGAGCTGACTGAAATTAATTGTGCTTATAGAGAGTGCTGAAGGTCTTTATCATGAGAAAAAATTTTCTGTATGAACACAGGTGACGAACCTACACTATAAATTCCTATTTCATTTGTCCTATTACCATATTTTATCAAGCTATCCAGCATTCTTTCTGCCATCACAGATGGGTTTATTTTTTTTTTCTTTTCCTCTCTTGGCTGAACTATGCATTCTGTAAATAGTAAGCCAGAGCTTTTTTAGAACAAGAGGAATTTTGTTCTTGGAACCTCTTAACAACTGTCAATATTATGTATCCATTGATGTATATGCAAGGAAAAAAAATAGGCTTAACTAAGTCGTCCCAGTAATTTAATTGGTGACACAAACACAAATTCTGTTGAAATTTATGGCCAATTTACTACCGAAATATTTGGGCCTGGATTTTGGCCATTCTGGGAAAAACAATAAAATTGAATCATATGGTCAAATGATAAACATCAGGAGAGGCTGTCTTTTCTGTGCCAATTAGACTATGGATCGAGCAAGAATGAATAAGGAATATAGCTTTACAAACCACATATTTATTTCTGTAAGATAAGTAATTTAGTTCAAGTTATTTGTTACATGGATAAAATATCAGTACTCTCAGTATTTACTATGAACTAAATACAATCTTTATTTTCCAAATAAAAGGTATTATTCTGTGTAAGGTTCTGTGAAGTATTCAGGAATTCAAAATTATACGTGTCACCTAACTGAATAATCACCTCAGGTGAGAGAGCGTGATCAACTTCTGGAACCAAGGACTGACCAAGTTTACATCTGAAATTCAAGTGTTCGAGTTCAGTCTTTTAGGGGCATCTTGCAGGCTTCAGTTTATATCTCCCTCTGGAGCTCTATTTAGTTTATTTAATGAAATTTAAACTTTTTTTAATGTTCAAATACATTTATGTATAAACGTATTTTCTAAAATTAGAAATAAAACATTAATTGAAATAAATTTCTCAGAGTTAGAATAACACCAGGCTTTGTGTCCTAATTATCTGTCTGCATCTAAATAACATGGATTCTTCAGTGGTAATGTGCCACTATTGTTTTTGATGATTTTTTTCCAGTTTCTACAAGCAGCAGCATTGACGTGAAGTGGTTCTCTTGTCATTGCTTAGATAGTTCTTGGGGTAAATAAACAAGTAATAGTTACCAAGAAGAAGGGACAAATTAATTTATTATTCCTACAATGAGAAAGGAAGAACAAATGAGAGAAAAGGCATTAGAAAGGTAAAATAGGAAAATGCCTACTGGACAAAAGAAAATAACCATACAGTGATGGCCTAATACCTGTTTTCACCCATGTGCTTTGGGTCTCTTTAGGACACAACAGAGGTGATCCTGTCAGAACATTTAACTTTTCTGGCATTGACAGTGGCAGCTTTTTGAACCAATAGGTTCTTCTGGGCTTCTGGGCTTCTTTCACTGTGGTCTGGAAAAGTGGTGAGGATGAAGGACAATCATTGGGAAGAGAATTGCAGTTGAATGGTTACACCCATTTCTAACATCCATCAACCTGGAAATTCCTGTTAGGAAATGTAACCCAAATAATTTGTTTGTCAAATACTTTAGTTCTATGTCTAATTTAAGATAAGAAAGGTATGGGAAGTACACTGAAGATGGATATTG
>JAOEHY010007621.1:0-27700 GCA_025447955.1 Psilopsiagon aurifrons
CTTAAACAGGGGAAGTTTAGATTGGATATGAGGAAGAAATTCTTTTCTGTGAGGGTGGTGAGGCACTGGAATGGGTTTCCCAGGGAAGTTGTGAATGCCCCATCCCTGGCAGTGTTCGAGGCCGGGTTGGACAGAGCCTTGGGTGGCATGGTTTAGTGTGAGGTGTCCCTGGCCAAGACAGGGGGGGTGGAACTAGATGATCTTAAGGTGCTTTCCAACCCTAACTATTCTATGTTTATAGTGTTACCCTTTACATATTGGTCAAATTTTAATACACTATCCAATACTTTCAAAATAAAGTATTTTAAAGATACACAGGCTAGAACAACTTGTTTTTAGCAGGTACAGGCTGGCATAAAATGAAACAAGTCCAAAGGCTGTTGAATTTCCATTCAATTAACACTTTCTACTTAAGAAATACTGTTCAAATTAATAGAAAACATTTCAGCTAATCAAACAGAAATGACAACACTACTGAAATTTCTGCCTGCACATACACACATGGTATATTGATACCAAGCACACAAGGCTGAGAGCAACATTATTAAATTGATGGCATTTGTAGTCACTTAATATTTATATATATATAACTGTGATGAACACCCAAATCTTTTCACTAAATGATTCACTAAATTTAACCATGGATAGTGCGGTAAAATGCAGCAATCTAAACCATAAATTATTGTGATAATAATACAGCTGCTTCCACTTACGTACAACACGACAATGGGCTTACTTGGAGAAACAGCAGTCCAGGATCAAGGGCTTTTTAACAGCACAAACAATAGCTCAGCAGACTTGTGTCAATTTGATTCAACAACCAATTCAGCATTGATGTAAGGCAAAAATGTTACTCTTCATTTTAGCACATGAACACTCTTGAGGAAAGTCAAGTATTTTCATTCAAATGCACTGTTCTTTAAATTGTCATGCATTTAAATGCTCTACCATAAAGACATTTTATCTGCTATGGCAGCCGTACGTTATTTTCCTTTCTTTCTAAGTAACTCGAAAAAATACTAACCTCATGGAAAAAGCAACATAAAAGTTACTTTGATGTCTCAAATAGTAAATTCCTTAGGCAGTATTTTAAAACAATAGGAGAGAACACTTAAATTATGTGGGAAATAGAAATTTTTTTATGGACTTCTCTGGAAATATAATGGAACTGACGTCAACTGTTGTTGTTTCAGCTAAGTTTAATTCTAAACGAGTTCAAGACCTTGCCCAGAATGAAGAAAGACATTAAGTAATCAATAACAGCTGGAGTAAACCATGGATGTGACCTTTTATACAACTTCTGGGAAAGCTGTAGACCTCCTATGGGCCATAATGAATTTCAGTGAATTTATGGCTTTACCACAGTCTATGGGAATTTCATTGCTGCAAACAGCTAAGCCCAGGTTCTAGTGTATACACTCCTAAACAGAAAACAGAGTCCCAGGCACTCCTTTCCAACAGGAAACGAATTCATTCTATGTGAAACTATGCCCCCGTTTCTATATTCCCAGACCAAAACCTGTACTGTGAATATTTTGTTTTAACACTTAAAAACTGTACCTGTGTGGATGTAGCAGCATTTGGTGTCACTGGTGATGGTGAGTCACTTGGTTTTGGCTCACCAGGGGAAGCTGCTGAACCCTGGGATTCTTGGCTGGCTGGCTGATCTGGTGATAAAGCATCACTGCTGTCTTCATCAAAGGAATAATCATCCAAAGCTTGAGGATAATTCTCTTGTCCAACTGCTAGAATGTTTACAAAGAAAACAAGCAAACAATTATTTTTTTGTTGTTGCACAAAGTAAATTTAGACACTGATGACAGAATCAGCCAACTGCTGGAAAATTATCAGTTTTCAGCACTGTCTAAACATATGGTACATAAGCATTCATTTTGTTTTTAATATAATGACAGGCATATTAAATCACATTCAAGGGATTGATAAAGCTAAGTGCATAGTGATTCAAAGATATGTTTAACATCTGTGGCGTGAACACAGGCACCCAGGAGAGATCAAGTAGTGGCCACAGCTGTTTGATTATTTTGTAGTAATTCTTATTAAGAAACAAGTCTTTCCAAAACCAGTATTATACTCCAACTCTGTCATGTAAACTTAGTTTTGAATAAAAATAGGATAACTTTAATTAAATGATGTTTAGGACAGAGAAGCTGAAAGAATAAGTAGTAATAAACCTTGAGTATATTTTCTTCTAGTGGACCTTTAACCCTGAAGAGTTAAATTATTATATTCCACAATTCTAGGCAGATAATGGAGAAGCTGTGGGATTCCGACTTACCTATAATAGCTTCTTTAACGCTGGAGTCTACAGGAAGAATATTTTTTTCTACCAGTTCCATAGGGCCAGGCCTCTGAGCAATCTTCTCATTCAGGTCATCTGCCAAGCGAGCTCTCTTCAGTTTCATCTGAGTGGCTTGCAGCGAAGGCTCTGCAAAGGTCTCTAAAAAAGATAGATTCATTTAAATGCTCTGCTTCATCTTTTCTCCAATTTCATGGCAAACAACATTGTCTCGTCTTTGCAGTAACCATTCCACTTCTATCAAAAGCAGGCTAGTCTGAAAATTCTCAAATTAATAAGCAAACATAAGATTCTGTGAGTAGATGTTTTTCATCAAGATAATGTTTTTCTATAAATATAACCTTTTCTAACAGTGGTAATACTTATAGGTAAACATTTATATAATGTCCAACAGTAAAGCAGGGAATATAAAATAACAAACACTTACTATAAGATGAAGACAGCATTTGCTGCTCCAATGGTTTACCAGTGTGAGCTATGGTAAAGGTTTAATCACTGATTTTTGTATTCTCTCTTGACAAGCATCTTAAAAAGTTTACCTTTTAAAACAGCTTTTAGCCTAAATTTGAGTGTTCATAATTGTATTTCAAAGAAAATATGGAGATGGTCTGTCAGTATGGAAGTGATATATCAATATAGAGACTCTTATCTGGGTTAGTATCCAAATGCATGTTTTGAAAAGCAACGGCTATGAATTGATTTGGATCATGGTTATTTGGTAACTTCTGTATTTGGTAAGATTATGATGAAACACAGTAATACATCCCCATTCATAAAAAGACACTTGTTTCATATGACCTGAGCAACAAGTTAAATAACAAGGCAGGGTAAAAGTCAAGTTCATTAAAGGTTGGTTGGGGTGGTGGTGGAGAGTACATGATGTCACATAATTTTCGAGTACCACCACGGATATATCTATTATTATACAGATTACCACAGACACTGTAGAGCATATATACCTTTAGAAATAATTCATATCAAAGCCTAATTCAGTCAGGAAAGTATGTGCAACAGATGTCCCTTCCAATAGCAGCTCAAAATGTATCTTGAGCTGGGTACATACCTTCCAGGATGTGCATTCTGACCAGCTCAGAACGGTCCGGTCTGCTGCGAATCTTGTGCTTCAAGAAATTCTCAGTCTTTAAAGAAATGAGGAAATAACATTAACTACTACTTTTGAGAAAAACAAAGTAGTCTGATAAACCTCTGATATCGAATCAATGAATATTTGCAGTTGCATTTGGATGGGTGGACGTTGCTGTTAGAACGTGGACTCTAAAGGTATTTGGTTTGTTCTGGTTTTCTATTAGTCAAGCAGTGCTAATGAATTTCTATCTTCCCCAAACAAGTTGGGAATGCTTTTGGAATTGACCTCATACCACCACACAACATCACAATAGTATAGATTTTCTTCAGAAATAATGCACAAGCATACTTTACCCATGTATCCCATTCTTAACTCAGTGAAGCCATGGATTACATCATGACTGTAAATCTATTCCCCCACCTTCATCTGTGAAAGCTTAACAAAGTTCCTCTCAAATTTGATATCAATATCTTATTTTAATGGATTCTTCCAAGATAAAAGCACAAGTTATTACTGTAATGGTAAGAATTTTTTCACATACTCAGAGAATTCATTATGAAACACAACTATTCATTTCAGATATTAATAACAAGTTTATACAAAATGGTTTACCCTGGCTCTCTCCAGGCTCTTTATCTGCTCATGGAATGCAGCTGGACTTTTCAAGGCTGTGAAGGGAGAGTAAGTGGTAAATTGACAGAAGTGATTTGAAAAGAAATACCCTAGTCAGCAGGTGTGCATGGGTGTTTAACACCCATCTCAGAGTTGTGTTTGCATCTTACCAGTCTTACATTTGACTCATACTACTTGTATTCACTAGTATTTATCAGAGATGAGCAATACTGCTATACAGAGTACTTGGAATATTTGATTTTAACAGATATTACCATGTAACAGTTAACTTTTTCACTGTGTATACTGGGATCTATTTACCAAAACTGTTCCACAGTAGAAATTTTATGATGTAATGTTCAGAATGCCAAAATACTGTTTCATTTATTCCACTGTATTTACTATGTCTATACCTCACACTTGCTGTTACTAGAGAGAACGGGACCATCCCTTAAGAACTATTTGTGCTGATTTAAGTTGTAGAAGCCTCAAATGTTCAGACTGGAAAACAGAATGATGGTTAGCTGCTAAACAGACAGAAAGAGTAAAACTCAGTATCTCAACCAGATTGTTGAAAGGAAGTGAAATGGCAGGAGCCATAATCCATCTTATTTGCCACACTTTTGGCAAAGAGAAAATAAATGTTGCAAATGTGCAAAATGAAATCTTTAACACTTTCTAACACTTTAGAAGTTTTTTCCCAGGTTTCACTCAAAAAGAAACCAATCATTCTGTTCCTGAAGATAATCAACACTACAGGCCTGGGAAGGTGAAGATGCTTTAGCAAAGCAAAATGAAGTCTGCTGTATACCTGCAAGAAGAGATCAGCTTTATAATACTATGCTTTCAAGTGGGAATTCCCCAGTGCACACTGGGCTATTTATAACAGCTTGACATAATGTTGATAAGTGTTCAATGGCTGGGGTTTTGTTAGTTTTAAGGAAAATCACTTTTCACAGTTGACTCTTACGAACTTGGACCTATTATCTTGACCACTTAGGAATTCTCCATGTTTCTCCTGAAGCCAGGCTGATCTCCAAAACAAGTCAGAAGACATTATACTAAACAATTAGCATAGTCATTGGGAGACCAAGTGGAAGAACACTAAACCTTCTCTAAACAAAGAGTTAACTCCAGTTGAATTCCAGGCCACTAAATAGCCATATTCAGGAGGGCTCTCTTATGATACCTAAAAATCAATTTAGGAATCACAAGTGCTACTGGCTGAAATAACCATCATCTCTAATAGACTGAAATCAATAAAGGGAAAAATGGACTCTAAAGTGCAACTGCATAAAGCAATTACTTTCAAAATACAAGTCCTGTGAATTCAGACACACAAACACAATAGATATCCAAATTTACAAATATTATTTGCTTGTCAAAGCAGTAGGACCAGCAATTAAATTCTAGTGTAAGAGAGAAAAGTGGTTTACTGAAGAACTGATAACTTCTTGCACAGCTGTCAAGGAGGGTAGGTAGCCAGGCCAAAGAGACAGAAGCCCAGCATAAGAGTGTTCTGAAATCATAAATACATCTCTAAATGTGTTTATGAACTTGGTGATGTTGCTGCCCTCACAAGACACATCACACTAAAGCAATATGAACTCTTCCAAAGACAGCATTTAAAGGCATTAATTGAGTTTTTACCACTACATAATCTTGGTTTTGGACCAGTTTGGACAGTTTGCCAGTTGCAGCACATTGATCAGGAACTTCTGGCAACTGGAAAAAACGTTTTAAAACAGTTTTCTAAAACTGGAAAGGGATTCGTATTCAGAAAGGCTTAGGTGCAGAAGCTTCTGCATTCAGCCATCCAGCGTCCGATGCCCAATGCCTGGCCTAATCCACAGCCTCCTGTCCTGCAGCATCGCAGTTGCCATCATGCAGGATATGACATACAAGACATGTCTGTTGGCGCTTAAGTCACAACTCTTACATGCCTTTGGTTTTGTTTGGCAGTCCTCACCATACTGCTCTATTAAGATTGCCAGCTTTGTAACTGATGTTCCCTCATTTATATAATTCCATTTATTTCAGTAAGATTAGTCAGAGTTTAAAGAGAGAAAATAAAGGAGAATCAGACTATGTCTGCAAATTGTTGCATTTCCATCACAATGGCTATTTTAACTAACATATTAGGTGAGCATGATGAATCTACTGCATGTTCATTTAGATTACAAAAAGGATCTCAAGTCTCTTCAAATAATAGTTATTTTTAATGATTCTCACAGAAATGCTGATCCTTATGATTTTACATTTTCAGTCCATAATTAATATAGTACAGTAATACAAATGACTAGAAATAATGTAAGTCTTACGTGGCATGATGCCCTGGTCCACTAGTTGTTCTCGTGTCCGTCTTTGTTGTAGTCTCAGCTGAAGTACTGACAAAAGAAAACAATCATTCATTCATATATAAGCACACTATCCCTCTGAAAGTCCAAAGAATTCACAAGATACTGTACTGCAACTTCAGTAGTATTTGTTTTCTATATGTATTCAGACCTGAAAGGAACCTCTAACCCAGCCACCATTAAGGAGCAGTTAGCAGTTAGGAGTGACTGCTTCCAAATCCTAGTTGTATTGGAATTTGCTGCTTTTTGGTCACACCTGATAAAGAGACACATTTCATACAAATATCCACTTCTATCAGCTAGGCCTCATAAGAGGTATTAAGTATCCATCTGAATCTAGGGATTTTTTATACCCCTTGTAATACTACTCAGAGAAGATTCAAGAAAACCTCATTTATAGTGAGGTATGAAAATTTTATACCATAAACTAACCTAATGATTATATAGTCTTCTTACACGTCTTCAACCAATCTTACATGACTGCACTATGCTGGAACAGAAATTATGTTGGCAGAAGATTTTAAAAGGAACTGTATGGTTTGTTTTTTTAATATATATATACATATATAAAGGCTTATTGTACATTTAAATAAATCCTGCTAAAACATGAGAAACTGAGAACACATTTTACCTGGCTTTTTAAAAAACACCAGAACAATCAGGAATAGGCCTTGTTCTCTCTCCAAACACCAGAAAATGCCGTTTCCCACTTAATCGAGGTATATTTTATCATAATTATTTCAAGGACCAAATCCAATACTGTCAAATTTGGGAAAAAACATTTCAGTTTCACAGGTAACTTTCTGTTTCATTACATTTCATAAAATATCCAAAGGTTCTCATTGTTACTGAACGAATAACCAATGTGACATATATTAAATACTATACCAGGAACTGCACAAACTGAGGGAGGGCACAGACATAAAGGCTTTGTACTTTCAAAGATAAGGGATTTTTTGTAAATGTACCCAGAAAAAAAACCCAAAGTAAAGTAAGAACTTATTTCTTCTGTTGTTCCCTTCCCATGTTCCTTTATCAACTTAACATAGTACTTCATTATTTCTTAGACACATACAGATATTACCCTAATGTGAAATTTGATCTTTTGAACAAGAGATGGTAAAGAAAAAAAAACTAAAGATGTAATATTTACCTTAATTTTGCCTTGATATCTTATTATGGATATATGATTATAGCATGCTGTTCCCATTGTGTTTCACAAGGAAGTAAAACAAACTAATGCATTGTCCGAAACACTAAAATGAACGTAATTTCTAAAAAATTAGGCTAAGTTCATTGTTTTCAGAAGTTAAAAGGAACCAGCTTATTTCCTGTTCTACAGTACAGGAAGGATACTCCTCTGGCTAAAGCATTAAGGCCGGGAATAGCAAGTCCTGAAAACAAGGACATTATTTTCTTGTATCACACAAACACTGAGAACTTAAATACAAACATTTCAGGGCTGTGGCACGGCAGATCTGTTCAGACTTTACAATATTGCTACACAAGAATTACAAAGGACAGAGATGCGAGAATACAAAAGTAACAACAACAGTAAAATGTAAATTAACAGAAAGTCATTCAAAACATATTGAGTTCCTCTGGAAACCTGAAAAGACCTGCTTTGTGTAATGAATTGCATTTTCCAAATAATATTAAGTAACTGTAAAAAGTTAAGGTAAGACTTCTTTTGTAACAGTTTGAATTATTTATTTTTGGTTTCCCTTAATATCATCTGGCCACAACCTCTTCTTACAGTAGCTCTTACTAGTAAATGCAAACTTATGTTGCCTGAAGTCTTGAACCAACTCAAATGATGCTGTTACACTCCTCTCAGCAGCATTTCCTAGGTCAGGTTTGGTGTATGGTGTAGCATGAAGTTCAGAGCATGGTTAGAGAAAGTTCGAGCCCTTAGGTAGAAAACCATGTGGGTTTCTGAGTCTCACTGGTCTAATCTCCCAAAAACAAAGACAAGTGTGTGCAAACACACATTTATGCAACTGTGCGCCCAACTTTAAAAATCCACAAGTTTTATACAAGTGTGAATTAAGAAAAATGTATTGGTCAGGACTCAGTTCATTCAAGAAATGCAGGCTTCAATGGAAATGCGCTTTAAGCATATGATACAATGTTACTATGTTAAGCCTCTATCCTTGCGGCTGCACTAGCACACAGCACTGAGAAACCCACCACCAAGTATGATGTTTACAGGAAAGCAAACTCTTGTTATGTTTTTGGTTTGGGTTCTCTTGCTTACAGCTGTAAGATCACGACAGCTCAGAGTCAGTCTCAAAACTAAACAGGCAATCCCTTTAAAAAATCTCAAATGAGTTTTACACATCCAAATGATGCGAGAGCCAATTTCTAAACAGCATGGCAAGACTACCGCATGTCACACACAGTATTTTTTACCTTCTTCTGTTCTTCATTCAAACTGTGCCTTCTTTTACACAACTGGGAAGCTGTGGAAAGGTTAAAAAGCATGTTCTGCTCTGGCAGGAATCTCATCCATGATACACAGCTGTCTGTGGTCCATATTTACACCACACTTAAATTTGTCTTTCTTAGAACACTAAACACGCTACAAATGTGCCTACCAAACCTTTTACCTAGTTACAAGTCAGTTTTAAACATATGCCTCTTTACTTCAGGCTCAAGGTCTTCCAAGAAAAATGACCTGCTCCGATATCAGTTATGTTCAGGGCAGAGCTGATACATGTCATCAGACACAGTAAATAGCTCAGAATTAGTATTTTTAAGTAATTTGTGGCTTCAATTATGTTCAGATATTTGGCTTAAGCTTTGAAACTGAGAGAATACACAGTGGGCTATAGCAGAAGGATGAGAAGAACAGTAAGAATGTAGCTGCATGCAAACCATATGCAACCAAGTGTGAAGCTTTAGCATTTTTTTTTTTAGCAAAAATATATCTAACAAATAATTATGGTCTCTCATATTACTACTCGCCTAAATATCATCTATTAATCTACACTGGGCATCACAAAGCAAGTAAGGGATGATTTTGAAATTGCCCCATGTGTATCTGGACAGGTCATAAAAACTGTGGGAGGACTGAAAAAACAAGAGCTATAAAAGACATAGAACATGCAGCTAGTCACTTATTAAACACGTATCAGGAACTTCTACATTACATAGTAAAGAAAGAACAGCCTGTAGCATGACTAATAGGAGAGCACTGCAGTGGGAATACTGAAGAAGAGATGACTCATGGTTAGAAAGCTGGTGTAAGATAATCATTGAACACTTGACCAGAGCAAGTAGCTTAAACAGAAACAAAGCTGGATGAAAACCAGATGTTCGCTTTGGTGAGCAACTCCCAAATTAAGAAGTTTTAAAAAACAATTTGGTGCCTGAATTTTTGGTTTTTAAGTAAATATTAAGCAGTTGAACATATTATTAACAAAGTTGCTTAACAGAAAGTAACTGTGAATAAAAATCCTAAATATTATTTTTTGATGTTTAAAATCTGAAAAAAAAAACCCAAACCCCAAACTTTTGCTTTTCTAAAACAAACAGATGGGAAAAAAACCCCTAGTATTTATATCTCAATAAAAGACATAAGGACTTAAAATATTTTTAGCCCCCACAGCAACAAAAAGTAAAAAGCAGAAACATTTCTAAGGAAGAAATGGTGACACTTGGTAATTCTTTTGGCAAAGAACTGCTGCTGTATTTCAGTGAGAAACATCCTACAGATTAGAATGCAGGTTAATTTAAAACTAATGTAATTAAATCTAATACACTTTCCTTATCACATACATATAAATCCATATGGCAAGAAATTTCTACAAGTCATTAATATACAAAACAGGTAAATCTAATAAGGATGAGATCAGAGGACACAACTTCCAAAAAGATCTAAAGACTTTATTATACTGTGCTATTTGCTCTAGTGTTCTGTTCTTTTGGGGTTTTTTGGAGTGGTTGTTTCCCTCTTCTTCACCCCCCACCCCCCCAAAAGAACCATTTTCAGACAAACTGGTGTGGAATCTGAGAGAGAATTCCAAAGACATGAAAGACTACAAAACAAAGCTCCCCGTGGGGTGGTACTTACTCAAACATTGTGTTGAACAGCTAGTTCTTACCAGGGTAAAGCCATTCAGCTTGTTGCCCAGTGGTTTACCTCTCACTTTTACATTTTTTAAATTAGGCATTAGGGTTACCTGCACAACATCTAAAATCATAGAAGATGATCTTCAAAATAAAGGCTCAGAACTGAAAAAATGTTCAGATATGTTGAACACTATTAATGTCAGCAATAAAGTTCTTCTTTTTAAAGTATATGTGTAAAAGAAGAGCTATGTTAACACCACTGAGCAAATCTAGTTACCAAAAGACAGCACAAATATTTTGCACTTAACATTATCTGGCAGGAATCCCCCTTCACATCACTGCAACTCTAAGAAATTGTCTTTGAACTGCTTCTGCATAAAAGCCGTGCACAGAAAGGTCTGTCAAACTCCTGTTTTGACTGAGGGGGAAGGGAGGATATTCTTTTTTATTTTCCATTCAGTTTATGATTTTAAAAGTAACACTAATGCCAGGTGAAGAGATTCTAAAATTTCCATACGTTTTCTTCAGTCAATAAAATGATCAAAAAAATCTTACATAGCTTATTTAGTAAATACTGAAGAAACCAAAAAGCATAATCCCTCCTCACAATGAGAACATCAGGTTATCTGACTTCCATAAAGTCAGTAGGCATCTTCTGACTTCACTGGAGGTACAGAATTCTCAGCACCTCAAAAACTGAGTGCCAGAGCCTGGTGCTCCTACTGTTACGGTTTTTTCCAGTGTTAGCATCCCATGGAATTGATGCTTTTGTATCAAGGGAATGGAGATGATGGCACATGAAAGAAGTTACCTGTTAACCAGTGCACTTTATTATTTAGAAATGTATTTCTATATAGCAGTAGATTTTATAAAGTTAACGGCCTTTGTTTCCAAACAGTGAGTACTGTTCAGGTTCACATGCTTTATGCCCTGAAGGGACACACAGATTAATAACCAAACTAAGCAGATCCTCAATAGCTTGCTGAAGCACTGTGCTGGTTTGGGTGCATTAAAGCTGGCACGAGTAGGCACTTTAGGAAGTCCACATCACATGCTGTGTAAGACCCTATGAAAGGTAAGAAATACAGAGCAGTCCAGTCAGGTCTTACTCAGTGTGAATGGTAGAATAAATGAAAATACAATGTATTATTAAATCACTTAGAGCAAGCAGCTATTATTAAAGTTGAGCAAGTGATTTCTGTTAGAGATCTGTAATTTGTATCCTATGGGAAAAGGTGTCTCAAAGTAGCACCATATAATCACAAGCACTGGAATGTAAAGAGGCCAAAAATAAATTGATAGTTGTCCTGCAGGAACAATGCTATCTACACTGATTGACAAGCTTTCACCACTGCTTCTTGTCTTGAAAAAAACCCAGTACTCGTACTGTGCACAGTTCCAGCAATAATAATTCCACATCTAACACAGTTAATTATATATCCTGTTAATTTAAAATCAAATATTAATTTTATCCTTTTAGAGAAGGTGCTAGGAAAAAGCAAATAGTGGTTGCCATCTAACAGCTTCACAGCTGAACACACTAACCCATGGGAAGGGGTTCATCCAACAGCACACAGTTCTTTCCAGTAACACCAACAAGAAAAATAATGCATCAAGATGTTTATGTGCTGAATATGATCTTTTCTTTATTTCTACCAAAGCTAAAATCCAGTGGATATTAGTTATTTAAACCCTTAAAGCTGCAAGTAAAAATGGGAAAATGTAATGTCCAACATTCCTGCATCCTGCCTTGGAAATTTCCAAGAGCAGTCGGAACTCCAGCTCAGGCAGCAGGCAGGCTGCCATGGAAACAGACAGTGCTGGAAACAGGGCGTTCCCTTTGAACTGAAGCTCTTGCACAGAAAGCCTCCATCGCTTTCTGCCAGCTTCAAACGGCCCTCATGCAACCAAAGTCTCTAACATGATGAGGCTGAAACACAGAGGAATAGATGTTACCCCCAGATGTTGTAGTTGCAATGAAGCCTTCCTGCCCGAGATGAACTATTCTCTTGTACCTTCCATCTGAAGTAATTTAAAACCAGTTATTTGGCATCAGGACCACAATACAAGTATATGAACAGCAGGGTAGCAGTATAGAGAGTATTTTATCAGATGGTAGGTGGACTATACAAGTGATCATCAGTTTTGTATTAAAATTCTGCACCAACCTCACAGCACAGGGCAACAGTTACAGAACTTCAGAGATCAAGTCTTGAGTACTTAACTCTGTGCCTCTGTCAGTTACCTGTGCACCCCCAAACTCCATCTGCTCACACTTAAAAAGTTTACATGTCATTTCTAAACAGTAGAATTTACATTAATTTCCCTGAGACAGATGTTTTGCTTCCTCCTGAGTCGTGGTTGTTTCTCCCTCAACTCTATATGGGATGATGTACTCTATTTATAATTCATTAAATGCTTTAGTCAGTTAAAAAGGTTAATCTCTTCAACTAATATTTGTTCTATGACTACAAGTGAAAATTAATAAAAAATGTTTTGTATAATAACTAAAAGACAGAGCAGGTGATATGGAAGGTACACGTTTCAGGAAGGTTATGGAATATGGTGGCTAGTTTACATCTGGCATTCCTCATTCCACAGGTGTCAGAAGTCAGAAATATGGTAACAATGTTATTTTCATTTACTTGGCATGACAAAGAGAGGAAAAAGACATGAAAATATTTAGCTACCTGTAATTTGTTGGAAGTAATTCTAAGTAAGTTGTACAGCATTTAAAGATAAGATGCATTTAAAGCTGTGGTACTTGCCTTCCATCAGCCTGAAGATGGCAAGACATTTTGTTAAAAACATGTTAAAACAAAACCAATTAATCATTAAAGAAATGTAACATCATCTGAAATGAGTGTTAAACTGGGTTTAGTCCTCAAAACTTTAATGTATGCCAGGATATAATTTTAAGAAACAAAATATATTACTTATTAAAAAAAATCCTTTTCTATACTTTTAATGTTCTTTTTTTCCACTATTGTATATGTGATTTTTCTGCTAAGACTATACCCAAAATAATTAAGACAAGTGAAACAGCCTCTGATGCATACTCATTGCAAGCAATTCTTCAGTCATACTTTCATTTCAGCTTAGAAATGCTCTGGATAAATGTAAAGCATGTGAGTGGAGACTCCTGAGGGCCATTTCAGATAACCTCTTCAGAATTCCGCAAGGAAACCCTGCAGGACCTCAAAGTCTTAAATTACACCACTGTGATTTAAAGCTGGTGTCTGTACGCCAGTAATGATGGATACATAACTTTCCTCAAGTATCATCATCATACTGAAAGCAGAAAACAAAAAGCGAGATGGGAAGGAGCTAAGTATAAACTTCACACTTGAAACATTTAAAACAAAACTATGAAGTACAACAATATCATCAGTTGAGAAGCTTTAATGACTAAGATATAGGACAATCTGTATTGTATCCTATTGCTAGGGAACATGTTGCTTAGAAACAAACCAGAACATACAAAAGCCTCCAAACAAATTACCCGAATGTCTGCTGGGATGAATTAATATATGCACATCTATATGTAAAAAGCAAAATCTGTACTTCTCACAATTCTGTTTAAATCTTTCAAATGAGAAAAATCACTGCCACCTGGGGTGGCAAGTCCGAATAAACTAAAGCTTACATTCCAAGTATTCTGTAAAACTGCATACCTTAAGCCTATTAGCAATAACTACATTTTCTACCTCTGCAAATATTCCTCAGCTTAGAACAGGCTTCTGACGTTTTAAAAAATAATTTGCATTTCCTCAAATACTACCATCAGGCAAGCAACATTCTGTCCAGGCGCTCAGGCACTTGCATTCAAATCCTGCATCTACTACAGTCTTGCCTTGTGATAATTTGGAGCACATTACACTGATGACAGATGATTGGCAGCCAAGCCCTCTTGAGAAGGTATTACCTCCATTTTCCATGCTTTTCCTAGGCACAGTAGAGCCAGCAACAAAAAGCATACCCTCCTCCAACTCACGAGATTACACATTAATTCACAACACTGAGGAAGGTGTACTTATACCAATTTGCCTGATTGCAAACTGGGATGTAAGCAATGGCATGGTGTCAACTCTTGCTATGCATACAACATCAGATTTTTGCAGATGATTGCTCATATTGCTTACAGTGACTGCAAAGTTGCTGCATTAGACGGACTTTACATTAAGAAGGCTGGGGTACATAAATGTTTTGTTGGATGCACTGTGAGAGAAAATAAGAAACTTCCAGCACAGCAACCAAACAGACAGTGGTTTCAGAGCATGTTTCATAACTTACTGTGATCTAAGACAGGTTTACTGACAAAGACAATGGTCTCTTCCTCCCTCCAACCCCAGTGACATTAGTTGCATTAATGCCGGCAAGATGCAGTGTGTCAGGTCAGTCCTCTGATCTGGCTGAACACTAACACCACTGAAATATACTGTCTTCAGCAATACCTGTTCACTGATCCTGCTCACTTCAAGGTGGCACAATTACTGATGCCAGCACAAGAAAAAGGCAGGGTAGGACTGGATGGGACTACACCTCATTTGACAGCAACAGTCTTAATCCTTACCTTTTATAAAACCTTTCACAAATCTTGTAGTTGCCATAGCAAGTTTCCTTAGAACTCCTGGTTAGCCACTGTATCCTCTAATTATAATTTAATATAGTGTAGTATAATTATATTAATGTAATATAATATTTATGCAGATTATATATAAAATCATTGTATGTACCCTTGGTTTATCAAAGTATTTAAGCATGTGTTTATTATAATAGTATTACCAAACATTTGTTAGTCATTTAAGTGCTACACTGAAGAAGAAAATTTTGTGGAGCAAGTGCTGTTTTACTTGTAAGACATACAATTATCCTGCCATCATTAAAGATGCTGTTTATGGTAGATACATAAAGTTAAGAATTTTAACACAGCCTCACAGTTTCAGTGTACTGAATTTACAGTGCTTCCTCTATTAAATGATAGGAATAATACTCTTTTTTTCCAGTGTTTTTCATACCAGCTGTGTCTCAAGAAACATACCCGACAGACTACCACTGCTAAGGGCTCATAAAAACATCTCTAAACATCATGTAAAAAGTTAAAAAACTTAAAAATAAACCAAACCAAACAAAAAACTAACCAAAAAACACCAAACAAAAAACTTCCAAACAACAAACCCCAACCAAAACTGGCAAACCAGCAGTAGTCTTTAACACGCCACCACAGGAGAGCAGCAGAGGTCAAGAGTATCACCAATACTCAACATGCCAGCAATAGCAGGAAATCTGTTAAATAAACAATTCTCATGCGATATTGATTTAATTACAAGGGAGGAAGGGAAGAAATCCTTCCTGACTAAATCTGGGAATCTGTTAACCAGACAGTGTGAAGACATTTCCAGCAACACCTGGGAAATCCCTGTACTTCACTCATTCTACCCTGTATCCTGTTCCCAACACTTGCCAGTCTCCAGGTCCTCACAAACCAGTAAAATTAAAAAGCAACACAAATCCAGGAAAGGAATTACATTTCAAGGTAGGAAAAAAAAAAATTCCTTCCTGATTAGGGGTTTTTCCTTACAGTTTTCATGCAGACAGCTGCTAACTCTGAAGCTCAGATGACTGTATGAAAACCAGGGTGCAAACAAACTGTGATCCAGTCTCCTTTTAAATAGCACCTGAGATAGCACCGTAATGATTTGTTTCACCAATGTAATACTGTGTCTTCAAGAGTTCTGCGGGGCCATGCACTCTAGCAGGAGCTCATCAATCTTCATATTAAAACAATTTTAAGGCAAGACTTCCTAAAATTCACTTCACTCCTCAGTCAGAAACCTTCTAATCTGCAGCCTAAACTCATTCCTAATTGCTAATATACACATTGTTGACAATACTCTTTCTTACTGACTGTATGCACAGTGATGTCCTGATTCATTTAAGGCTTTTCACTTGAATTTTCTTAAGGTTTTGGGGACTTACTTGACATTAGAAGTCAATGCCGCAGAAATTTCTGACAAAGCTGTTTAGTTAGCACTGTACAGTTAGTCTCAGAGCCCAAAAGTGGTTTTTGTTCTTTGCTTACCGAAATTACCTTTTGGATGAAACAGATAAAAGTAAGAATTGATTTCACAGAACAAGTCAAATGTTATAGTAAAATATGAGTTGTTTACAAGAAGGTAGGGTAATTAAGAGGATTTCCTCCTGTGCTATACGATGCTGTATCTTCTAAGAGTATTCATTAGTCCAAGCAAAGGAAAATAGTCATCCTTGTAATCTACTATTCCAACGTCCTTAAGACTAATTTGCTGAAGACTCTTTCACGATTTGTGTTTCCATCAATAGACTTTCCTTATAAAAAAATACCAAGTAAAAAAGAACTGCACCTAACAATTCTGCTAAGGTACATGTTGCTGATATAAGCATACTGCACTCTCTCAGGGTATTTACGTTTATTAAACCTGTGCAAAACACATTATGAAGCAAAGGCTGCAGCACTTTCTGATTTACTTGACCTCTGTGTGCTCCATCCATTGCCAACAGAACTGCATTTAACCATTCACAGATGGCATTGTTCAGTATTTTTGTGCCCTAGCAAAAAAGGGTTGATGATTAAGGTGCAAAATCAGTCACCTCCTTGTTTGAATTAAAGGAAGAAAAAAGGAAGGGTGAAAAATGAGTGAGAGAATACCACAAGCTGATTTTGAACATACTGTTCTGGAAAATAAGTGGTTTAATGTTATTCATGGTGTTATTTAAATAGGATGAAATTAAACAACTGCAGTCAGATTTTTAAAAATCTAAAAAATACCCAAGCTACGTATTCTATGACATAAACTGAAAGGGTGAAACTCTGTTTTAGTCTCTCTAGAGGCAAATCCTGCAGACTTGCAGTGTTTTTCAATAATTCATTCTATATACTACAAGGAAGAAGATGCTTTTTCTGAGATTTAGAAAGAGGGAAGGCTGGAAGAGGAGATCCTGTTGTCATTCATACTCTCAAAAAGAGGTTCTTTATTTTAATTGTTAGGCTGCCCAACTTCGGAGCAATACAAGGATAAGCAATATTTGCTGGGGAAAAGTGAAAATGGACAACAGGTACTAGAACAGAGAAAAGGAAGCAAAAATAGTGATTGTGGGGAAAAATCAAATCTTCTTTTATGCACTGAATAATTTAAATTCTAGAATATTCATTAATTTACACTGGAAGAGTGTCCCATAATTGCAGGTTTTTTGCTACTCTGACAGACCATCATTACTGTAATGTGCATTCTTGCATCTGACATACTAAAAGAAGACTGAAGATAATGATTACTGTGGTTACTTACTAGCCCACCTACGCTACCTGCCATGCTACGTTTTACATGTCTTTCTCCCTTTATTTCTTAGCAGCTTACGTTAGGTTTTGTTTTTCTCTACAGCATTCTCCAAAACAGTATGCTTATTCCTCTTTCCTTCTCAACTTCCTCGCCTTCTCTCTTTGTTCCTGAAGCCCCACAGAGCTTCAGAGGGAGCAGCAGCAGCAGGTTTAACTGGGCCTGTTTAGAGCTGCAAGGCAAACTCCATGAAAAAGCAGCCCCTTGTTGGCCTTTTCTCTGCATTCATTGTCTTCCAGTCAGTACTTTCCTGCTGTAAAGGGAGTAGAACTGTTATGCTCCCAGCCACAGCCACACACATCAACAGTCAGCTTACCATCTATCTCCCCAATCAAGGAGAAAGCTTTAGTATCAGTACATTATATAAAAACCAGTGGTTTCTCTAGCCCTGGTATAGAGCTAAGTAAAGGGGCTTTAAATATAAACTGTCAGGTACCGAATTCAATGATGAAATGGGCTTTTTGCTATTTTGAACGTTAAGATCCAAATTTAAAAAACCAAACTCCACTAAAATCCAGCACTTAAATTCTGAGAAAGGCATGATTTCATGTACATGAGGGAAAACCAGCAGTCTTGCCACAGCATCAAGGAAAAAATCTCTGAATCACCATGCAATCCAGAGAGATCTGCAGTAAAAGCCAAGGCAGAGTGCTGGAAAAGGAAAGAAGGAATTTTGCTACTACAAATACAGGTTGTTTCTGATTAAGAAGTTGGAGTTTGAGTCTTGAACTGCCAAGAGCCCTGTACATTAACATGCACCAGTTAACAAACGGGGTTGAGCAGGGCTGGCAGTTGACCTCAGGAGGCCTCTTCCTTCTCTGTACCACAGGCCAGCTGGAAGAATATTGCCAGCTAGAGTAAGGCAACTCCCCTGCCTCAGCAGTATCAGCGCCACAGTCCAACAAGTACTACTGTAAATCAATCTGGTGTAGTACCATTTGTCAGCTTTAAATAATGATTCAAACACCCTCAGACTATTGCTATTTTACAAATTACTGCTTGTGCATTATATCAATTTAATGCACAGTCTGAACCCAACCATTTAAGGAGACAGTGTAAATTTGAAAAGCGTACACCTGGAAAGCAGAGTCAAATTCAATTTAAAGTATGAGGGGAGAAGGGGATTCTAGAGAAGGGCAGTAGCTGAGAAAAGCACTGTTGGAAATAAGCTAGTAATCTACATCTACAACTTTGTGTAGGGTTTTTATTTTTAATAGTGTCACATTTAACATTAATCTCATTATATTTATTGCAGTAGTGACATTTTGAAGCACTTTGTGCAGTATTTGCAGGACAATTTCAGAGCACTTCATGAAGTCAGCAGTAGATGCTACTCCAACAAGACTAGGTTTTTATCAAGCTGATATCACTGTTGTTTTAAGAGACTCAGGTAAACTCTAAATTTAGCTTTGAGGCATTTTTTTAAGACGAAGAACAACATCTCATTTAATGTACAAAGCCTATGCCTGACATTGAGCATTTCATTACAGATGCTGGTGAACTGCCTGTGCCTGGCACTTGTGCCCCCAACCCAGCAAGTGACTGACCTTCCTTGAGACTCTTCTGGCTGTTCACCTCAAGGCATTCTTTCTCCTTCAGCGGCTTAACATCTCCCGCCGGTAAGATCTCGGAAAAGCCCTGTTGCTGCTTCTTAGAGCTATCGATCATGATGGCAATCCTTTAGAACGGCAACATCCAGCACAAAAATCCGCCCTGGGCTGCGAGGAGCAGCGCGCCGCTCCCGCTCCGTCGCTCAGCACGGAGCCGCCGCCGGCGTCCCCCAGCCTCCCTGCGGAGCGGCGCTGCCTGCCCCAACTCCCGATCCCGCCTCTTTTCCCAGGCAACCACTCCCCCTCTTCCTTCAGCTACGCTCGCTTCCTCTGCACAGTCGTGTTTCGATATGCAGCTTGATGGTCAATCATCTGACAAAGAATGAGGCAAGCAGTTAAAAATAAATCCAGCAGTTGCTGAAGGAGCTGCATTCGCTGATACCTAAGACCAGCTATCGCCGAGGGCTCTCCATGTTTCCCCTTCCTTCTCCCTGCCCCCACTGCTCTGAACACTGCTGCAGGCAGCAGAAACACTTGATCTTCTCCTGACTGGCACATTCATTGCTCATTAAGTTTCACCAATAACCAAAGCTGCACATTGGCATTTTAAAGATATGTTGGAGAACAGTTCCCCTGTCCCAGCCCCAGGTCTTGTTTCAGAGACGTTTAACTAGCAGTGGCAAATGGGAAAACCGCTGGTTATTGCCATGACTTCACTTGCTGTGCAAGACAGATTCTCTTCCTTGTTATAAATAATCTAAATAAATAGATAAATATTTGTATTTTATTATTTTCCCTTTTGCCTTACAGTTATGCATCTCATTATTCCCAGCAGTTTTAGGAGTATTTCCCACAGCTTCTGATCTGCCACTCTCTCCTTCAACACCAACTCTTTACCTTAACGGCATGCTCCCGGGCAAGCAGTTGACACTATGCGGTGTAGGGCTGTGTGACACAGCCAGAAGGGCTTGAAAGATGCTCCCTGTCTTCCCACTCCTGGGAGAAGGGAGACCTACATACACTTGGAACTGTAGATTAAAGGATCTGTGAGTTTACTAGGCCATATCAACTTCTGGATATCTAAGGAGCTGAAAATACAGGCAAAGGAAAAACTCTTGCAGCATAAGTGACCACAGTTCTATCCATTCCTATCTGTCTATAGTGCATTATATAAATTAAGAATGTGAGTGCTCAAGTCAATGCCAGATCACTGCAACAGCAGTTAGGTGCCAGCAGTTCAAGACAAGAGCGTTTCTTACCTGTTCAGAAAGATGAGCTTTAGCATCATGGAGCTCCTCTATCCACTCCTCCCCTTTTTCAAGAGTACCCATTCCACAGAATTTACAGAAACAGAATTGTTTATGCTTTAGCCACTTGGAGCTAAGCCTAACATTTTGCTTCAAGTTCACCTCAGTTCAATACATGCAGATTAATTCCTGAAATGCCTAAAAGAAGTCTGATCAACAGTAATTTACAAATAACTTTGTGAAAAAAAGCAGGGATCACAGAATTTATGGAAAATAAGAAGGATAAAATTCTTGTGCAGACTGGAAGAGATAAATGGCCAAAATGATGCTGTTTATTTCCCATGTAACCAAATATTGTAGTTACCAATAAATGCTGTGCAATATTGAATTGCTGGGCTGGAGGCAGGCGTACACTGGAGAGTTCTGCCTCCAGCAGAGGCAGACATAATACGGAGAGGAAGAAAAGATACCTTGGAAGAAGAAAATGGTTTTTGTTCAGAGGGAGGTGGAGCTGCTTGAGCCAGTGCAGAGGAGGCCACGGAGATGCTTGCGAGGGCTGGAACAGCTCTGCTCTGGAGACAGGCTGAGAGAGTTGGGCTTGTTCAGCCTGGAGAAGAGAAGGCTCCTTAAGGGGAGACCATAGAACACCTTCCAGTGCCTGAAAGGGCTACAGAACAGCTGAAGAGGGGCTTTCGACAAGAGCCTGTAGGGACAGGCCAAGGGGAAATGGCTTTAATATGACAGTGCTAAGGCATCAAATAAAAAAATAACCTATTAGAAAGGCTTACAATTCTGAGGCAGTTTCACAGGCACCTGGGGCATCATCTGTGCTGGCTCTGTAGCTGTAGTTGCAGCACTGTAACATGGGAAAAGTGCATGGGTTTATGAGTGACTTACATTCCTAAGAACTGTACTAGAAGGAACAAACACTGTTACCTGGTTAGCACATTCGCGTACTAAATTCATCAGCTAGCTAACAAGACTAAGGTGTCTTCCAGTCATGAGCAGGTCCCACATGGATCAAGGCAAAGTGCTGCCTCATGATCCCCAGAGCCACCCCACCAGCCATTTAACAGCTCCCTGTTCTCTGCTAAATGAATGAATTTGTCACTCTCCTAGAATGGTTCACTTCTGTTCTTACCTTTGGCTGCTAACATACCATTCCTACTTCTCCGATTTACTTAGGCACTTTCAAATCTGACAGCAATTCTTTAAGCTCTTGCAAAACAGCAGAAACCCTTTAACATTTAACCCTTTAACCCTGTTTTACTTTAAACATACTTCATTTGTTTGGGTAGTATGTGTCTTGAAAGTCATTGTTTTGACAGATGAAAACCTGCTCTGTACAGCAGTTACTATCATTACTTGTTTTAAAGGATGCTAATTCCACACGTATCTTAAAAGAACCTACTCAAGGGCGGAAACGTAAGACTTTCCCATTCAAACTAACCTTCTGTCCTATAACAAAATATCATTTAGGATGTTAGTGAAACACTAGCAACTTGTTTGTCCTTTGACTACTCTTTAAAGCCTTCATTTTAGCAGATACACTCTAAACAGAACACAGCCCATGAAATACAAAATGTATACCAAAAAAAGCTTGGGGTCTTTCAACTCACAGTTAGAAATGCTTTTGTGTTCATTTTCTAAAAGGCAGCTGGAATTTGGCTTGTCATTTGAAATTGATGGCATTATAAAAAAACAGGCAAAAAAAGTTTTCCAAATTGATAAATTTTCATCTTGTCTTTCAGTTGCTCATCGGGTACTTAAATACAGAAGGTTTTGAAATAAAGGAAGGAGAACTACACATTTTCAAAGGAAACACTGGATGTATAACCTCTCTGATTTGAACATATACCTGTTTCCAAAGAGCTGGTTTTAACAGCATAAATAGCTAAAGGACAATGAGGATTGATATATTGAGGAAATAGAAACTTATAATGAGCTAGAAACAAAACTGTGCCTGAAAGACTAATTTCTATCAAACAAAACACAACTATCTCTTTCAGCTAAAAGAAAACCTTAAGTGGTAAATGTTGTATCTTTCAATTACAGGTTTAAACCCGATTACAAACAGCATCAGTATCAGTAACATGTTTGGTTTTAATCTAAGGAAATCAATGTTTTATTCCCATCCTCATGCAATACAGACTTTCAACTCCAGCCCACAGAAAACACATTCTTTAAAAAGAGGAAGTGCTTAATAAATATTCCCCAAAATCACAATGTACAGGAGGAAACAATGCAGCAACACTGCACCCTCCACAGTGCCTGCTTGTCTGCCCTCAGAATAGACCCGTTATCTGTTTAAGTATCAGGGATCTGGTGAGTGAGATCACTAACAGTGAGCAACTTCACAACCTCATGAAACGTGAAGTAACTAAGCAACAATTGCTTTAACAGTACATTCCAGCTCTTCTCATCATATGGAGCTCATTTCTTTGTGATCCCATAAAAAGCAAAACCAACCACCCCCTCTAGGAAAAAAAAAAACCCAACAACATAAAAACAAACAAAAGAAAGAAAAAGAACAGCCTTCGGTATTTAATTTATTTCACTACCACAAGATTCTGAAAAGAGGAAAACAGACTTTTATTTCATCTTGGCTTTATGCACACCGTGATGAATTTCTTGGTCCATGATACTGTGTTAGGATAATCCAGTTTCTTGATCATTGTGTAATCATAGCAAAACAGTACTCTAATTACACAAGCTAAAGAATTCATCTAAATAGTTCCTGTTACAGTTTATTCTATTACTTCTCTAAACAGTAAGAATGTCACCTCAAAACTTAAGGGGTTTTGGTCTGGGGTCTTTTGTTTGTTCTCCTTCCTCCTCTGCCCTCAACTGCCACTTATAATAGATTGCTATTCTGCTTTCTTGTTCTGTTTTTTCCATAGCAGTACATAAATTCTTGGCTTTGAACATTTAAGACACTGAAACAACTGAGCGGTTAAGTCTCACACAGACCATCTTATCTGTGCATGTGTTTAACTGCACATATATCTATATAATTTTTTAAAGGGCAGTATTTGGTCATCTACTGTACCACTTATGATTTGCAAAAGGTGCATATACCAAGTACTGCACAGTGATTACCAGCTCTGTTTGCACTACGTTACCTTCTTGTCATAACTGTATCACTAACTAACGTTTCAACAACAACACATACAGCTAGGGTTTGCTTTTAACACTTTAAAACAATTAAACAGTGGAATTTAAAAGTAACTCAACATTCTTTTCCAGCTATGCAATTTGTTATCAATAAGGAATTTCAGGGAAAAAGAATCACAGGAAGACATTTTGATGGAGAGACCTCTTTAAAGGAAAACACATATCTTCTGTAATCACTCAAACAGCAAACCCTCCAACAGGATCTTTTCGTATATACCAGATGCCTTGAATTGAGGCAGTCACAGGTCATGTCTCCCATGCTAATCTCTTCACAATAAGCAGATAATTAAAAAAATAATAATCTATAAATCAAACTAAAATGATGGAATGTTTGTTTATAAGTTTACCAAACGGAATGACCCTGCTGGAATTCTTTCATGTAGCCTGTGAAAATGTCAGAATATATTCCATTTAAGAGGTCACAGTCCCTAGAGAGCTCTGAGTTTTGGCCTGTATGTCTTTTCACATGCTTTAATATTTGAAAATCATTCCTTGCAGACACTGACTGATGCCCTGGGAATGCTCGGATTGTGGGAACTGGCAGTACCAATGACAAAGACATACTTACTGGGAAATCAGTACCTAGTCAGTTTGCTCTCTCATCTCATAACAGATAAGACAACATTTAAATATTTACAGGAAGACTGAAAGAATCCACACATTGAAAGGCAGTTGGTTTTTCTACTGATACTGTTAAAAAAAAACCCCAACAAACAAAAAACTCCCAAACTCCCCAAATCCCACAGCACCCTCTCCCTCTCCCCAAAGAAAACAGACAGCTATGTATTAATTACAACATGCTGTATGTTCTTACAAAGGATTTTTTAGTAGAATATTTGCACTGAATGTTCCATAGACGATTAAAACGTTAAAGCAAAGACAGATCACAGAATCACTGTGCTTGGAAGCAGACTCTTGAGATGCCTGAGCCCAGTCCCTGCTCAAGCAGGGTCAGCTGGAACAGGATGCCTACGGCTGTGTGCACTCAGAGCTTTAGGATCTCCTTGGAAGCAGATTAAACAACCTCTCTGGGCAATCATTTTACACACACATTGAATATACATTATGCTATACATACACATATATTTCTATTGTAAACTTACATAAATTGTATACTTCTGTGCCTAGATAGGTCTTTAGAATACATTTTCAGGTTTTTGGTTTTGTGGGTTTTTTTGGCAGAGGGGGGATAGTGGAGGTGTTAATCAGAATATCTCAATGCTGTTTTCCAGATCCCATTGCTTTCAGCTTAGTGACTGTGAAACTGCTGAATTTAAGTTGACATTTCCAATTATTTTCTGTGCCAATGTATTACTTACATCAGAACTTAAGCTTTCCATTTGTTGTTCTCTAGTCTTGCACTAGCCATTTTTAATCCACTTCATCTTTCCTAACTCTCACAAGAAAATAACTTCTAAGCAAAGAAATCTACCTGTGTACCATCTGGAGAGGAAAAAAATACATCTAATCACAGACCTTAAAAGACTGGGAAAAAAAAAAAGCCCTTTCATACACAGATACAAGGAGAATGTCCCAAATTTCACCTGATTCCCTAGTATCAAATTTGCAGCTCCAAATCTATTAACTGCACAGAGGATTAAGAATTTGTTCAGAAGCCATAAAGCTATGCCAAGAATGCATATTATCAGTGCTACATAATGAGGGAGTGGAAGGTAAGAGATAAGAGGGAAACTAATATACCCATGACTCTTCTACATGCCAGAAAAATTCCCTTGGTTCATCACATTTATTTCAGTAGCATCATTAGGTTAAGTGTGATGTACATTTTCATTCAGTTATTTTGAGAACTGCCTGTCTCCCAGCTGGCTTGACCAGTCGCTCACAAAGACTCAATATACACCATCTGGAACATGCTTTTTTGGTTTGGTTTGGTTTTTTGAGGTTGGGAGTTTTCTGGTTTGGGGGTGGTGCTGCATCTTCCCCTTAATTCATTACAGCTCCCCACAAGCTTCAGTGGCCCCACAGGAAGCTGTCATTCTCAGCTGACCTTCAGTGCCTCAAGGTCTTTGCTCCTCAGTGTTGTTCTTAGGCAGCCAGAGGCACTGATTTCTTGGGGCTAATTTTCTCACTGAAATTTTACCAGTCTTGCTTTTACTTTAAAATGCTCAGTTCACTGTCTCAAGGCTTTTTTCCTGACAAAATATCCAAGACTCTTAGCTCTCAATTAGCTCAACTGTGCTGTAGCATATTAGCTGCTAGCCATAAACCTGCAAGATCTAGCAGATAGACGTGGTAGGCACATCACAACCTTTTACACCCTCCACCAGTACAAAATACACAACCTCAGACCAAATCAGAATACAGTCCTGTATCTGCTCTGGTTCTGGGTTTAGAGAAGCAGGCACCCATTAGCTGGAACAAAACTGTTTCCCCACACAATCTGCAAACAGGTACACTCACAACCTGAAATGATTTATAGCTAAGACAAAGAGCTGAAGCAGGCCTACAGAGTGCTAAGTGACAGTCCAGGGCCTGTAGAGGAGCCAACCAGTTCTCTATCCATTTTGCAAGAATATAACCAGGCTCTCATCTGTGGATGACAACTGCACAGGAGTCATTTACATGTCTCTTTTTTAGAAACTAGTAGCCACGAGGAGATTCTGGCACAGTACGATAGACAAGGAAGCCACTGCAAAGCCAAGAGAGGCTGCTGTAAGACACAGAAGCCAGGATCTTTTCATTTTAAACGTCACTAGAAACAACTATGATTGCCTGGCTCCTGACACCCAGACCTTCACACCTACCAGCCAAAGTGACATGCTCACCAATTCTGGGAAAGTACTAATTCAGCATGCAAAAACCTTTACTCATGCAGTGTTTCCTTTCTTTGATGGTATCTGCATGTGCAATCCCTTTCCATCCACTGGCTCTGAAACAGCAGGTTGGAAGGCTGCAAGCAGCATCATTCCCATCCGCCCTCCTGCAGTCAGCAGCAGGCAGCCTATCCTTCCCTCCTTCATCCCTTGCCACCTTCTGGCTCTCAGACAGAAGCTTGTGAAACTGGTGCGGTGCGTGGGTAGCATATTGTTCTGACTAGTACTTCAGCTGTGCCATGCTGCCTGCTACTCTGTCATTCTTCCTCCGCTGCAGTCTAACTAAGCAACACCCAGTCATCAATCTTCTCCCTCCCGCTCCCTAAGAAGAGTCTCATCTGTGTCACTTCTCCCCCAGCGACTGTCCTAAGGACACAGCATCTTCGTTAAGAAAGCAAATATTGTGTACATAACCTAGTGTCCTTCAGGCAGGGAAGCAAACCCAGAGCATCTCAAGGCCATGGCATTCTGTTTCCCAACCTTCATTTCTGTGAGAAGCCCAGCTGCTCACATGATGAAGATGGGCTATACACCAGTGGTGGCCATCAGATTGCCAGAATCACAGGCCTATCTTCGCTGTCCACTCAGCAGGTTACAAGTGTGAAAAGCAGAACCCATGGAAAGGCAACTTTTGCTGTTTTCTGATGAGTGGAACAAGAGCTGGTCTCCAGAGAACAGGCATGGTAATATGCTGCAATAAGCAGAGCACAAGTTTACATGATCAGTGCATTCTAGGTATTGTCTAATTATCCAGAAAGATGCAGACTAATGAGAAACTGAAATTAATTTCGTTAGTAATCCAGTACTGCCCATAGCCATTAACCTGAAAAGAGCTCAAAAGACAAAGGGGAATCCTAAAACTGTGGCAGTCCAGAATACCAACATAGAACATCCTGGAAAGATGATTCTTCATTATAACACGTAAATACATACACAAGCTATCTTCTATAAACAGCTTGTTGCTCTAATTTCAAATAATTGAAATCTTTGCTTTAGAGATCACAGAATCATAGAATAGTTAGGGCTGGAAAGGACCTTAAGATCATCTAGTTCCAACCCCCCTGCCATGGGCAGG
>JAOEHY010007622.1:0-10804 GCA_025447955.1 Psilopsiagon aurifrons
TTATCTCAACCTGTGGGAGTTGCATTCTTTTGATTCTCCATGTAGCAAACTGCGTGGCTGATTTATGGCCTAAACCAAGACAATTTGGCTCTGAACAACAACAAGGCTTTGAGAAAATTAAACGGGACTTATTTCATGCAGTAGTCCATGGGCCCACCCAGAACGGCCAAGATGTCACAAATGTGCCTGTACCTCATCTGTGGAGAAAGATCCTGCCTGGATCTTGCCCTGGTCTTCTGGAAAAACCAACAGGAGACACTGGAGTCCGACCTTTTTGTTTTGAGAGTCTGAGACACAGGGTATCTGAGACCCACTCTGCTTCAGATGGGGATGAGATACTGGCTGCCACGAAGGCTTCCATCTGCTGTGGAAATGATTGACTCTGAAGCACAGCTCCTCTTGGTACACAGTATGCCTGTGCTGGCCTCTATGTTCGAAGGCAAGGTCTCCTCTACACATCATACAACCATTCCTAGCTGGAGTAAGTGCAAAGCAGTGATTATACAAGGAGGTTGAAGAGGAAATCCCAGTCATCCAGAAATGGTGGAGGTTTTTTGATGGTCTGCCTAGAGTGCAGAGGTTTTGGAATAGCTCCTGAGGAGTAAGTGACACATGCTGATGATAATCCTTCTTATAATGAACTGTCAGAATGTGAGAAGAAACGCACATTTTTTTTCTGATATGTCAGGTGTTAGAAACCATTGCATAGTTGAGAAGCCTGGAATCATAATGCAGAGCATAATGAGCCTCCCCTGAAAATAAGTGGCTTGGCTGGTCTATGCCTTGGCGACTGTTTGATGGAGTAATGGTATCACGACTTCAAGGGCTGAGAGGAGCCAAATACAGCACTATCTGTCTTTCCTTGTTTACTGCAGACTGTTAGTACTCCATTAAGATTGGTAAGTGAGCATCTGAATCTAATTAACTTGGAAAAGAAGATCTTGCTATGAAAATACTCCATCTCTTTTCTATATTTCATTCTAATTATTGCAGATATTTCTTGGAATTTTCTAATAATTTACAATGGCAATATTATTGTAATATTCTTACTATTTTTTAGATGACTGAATAAAACTGTGGCCTAATCTCTGAGGAATACCTTTTAGAGCTCAGAGCACATTGCCTAACAGAACAAGGAGTGTAGGTTTATGATATTTGCTTATGCTGAACAGCTCTTTCCTGCCTCACTGTTATAACACTCATATGTCCAGGGAGCAACACTCTCTCTTTTTTTTCTTCCTACAGCAGAAGCTCATGTTTTGTGTGAGGCTGAATCTCCCCAAGCAATGTGCAATGTCACGGTCATTGGGTATGAATTATCTTGGCCCGCTGCTGTTCAGATTCCTCTATGAGAAGAAGTGAGATGTGATAACTGCAGATTGGTCGCCAAGCACGTGCTCTGGGGCATCTTGAACGAGCAAGCCATTGGGTGCTCCAGTACAGAGCTGTGCCCACATCTGCTGCATTGCAGCTGGGCTGGCTTCCCTTACAGTCTGCCTCCCCATCTCTCCCCTCTCAGCAGCTGCTGCTCAATGTAATTCTACTCTGTACTGCCTCTGCTCTGGATCTGCAGAGCACTGCCTTTGGCAGGTGTGACAGGGTGACTTTGAGTCCCTGAGGACTTCACTTAATTCTGGAGAGCAATTTGCAGACAAATGGCATTCTAAGGTAGCGCTGCTGCCCTGTTAGCAGATGCTCATGGAGATTGACCATGATTCTTCTAGACACCTTGCTAATACTACTGACACTGCGTCAGAATTCAGTGGTGAGTGAATCCATGTCCACCTCCTTATGCAATGTGGCTTGCCCAGTTTCCACCAAAGACAAGGAAATAAAGTTGATTGCAAAAGGCTGAGATAGGACTTGTAGGATACACATGGGTGACCGCGTCACATGGCACAGTGTCCTCAACCTTCTCACCTTTCCCTGAACTGTGGCTTCCTTACCCATTGCTCATAACAGAACATTTTATGTCAGCCTGTGTGATGCAGACATTGCTGGCCCTAACCGCCTTCAGCTTCTGAGTTGCGATTTGGGAAACAATTGAGCTTTATAAGTCTTTTCAAACATACTTTTCAAAAGTTTCTTTTCATTCCTTCTCCCAGCAGTCATCCGGGGTATCCCAGATGAGTTCAGATCTCTTCCAAGGATATTGCCATAGACCATCTCATCATTCTACCTGAAGCTGCAGCTGTACAAACATCAGGGTGTTAGGAAGAGTAAAGGTGAGTCTGCAGGAATACCACAGTGAAGAAAGCACTTGCAGACAGCTGATGCCAAAAGTAGGGGGTTTATTATTGTTTCTAACAAGAAAAAGAACAAGATATGAGGAAAGAACAAAGGGGGAAATTCCTCCATCCACATCAGCACAAAGAGAAATTACAGAATATCTCTCCCAGGCAATATTCATGGGGGCATAAAATCACTTAGTTACATATTACAAGGAAAGGTATTGTTCTTGGAGAAAATACAGCAGAAATTATGCAGAGCACAATAAGAAACCATTGGAGGATTTACTCTTCATAGGGCATGAAGGGCACTAGAAAAGCACAGATGGAAGACGTTGACAAGTACAGGGATCAGCAAACCATTTTCATTCCTTAGGCTTTGGAGACTGCACAGGGGAGTGGAACTGCAGAGTAGGGTCACCTTGAGGCTGTCACCATGGGAGCCTCCACATGCATCCACTCACAGCGCTATTCAGTTACTTCATCAGACATCAATTTTACCCAGGTTCACGAAAATAGTGTTGCCATTGCTCACACCTCCACAGCACTGATCAATCCTCCTGGCATTGTGGGACACACCAATAGTGCTCAGGTTCAAGAATATGGTGTTGTCCTTGGTCACTTCTAAACAGCACCCATCCATGCTCCTGGGAGTCGGTCCCACATAAATATTACCCAGGTTCAAGTAAATGGTGTTGCCAATGCTCCCAGCTCCACTGCATGCATTCATGCACCTGTGATTCTGTGACACGTCAATATTGCCCAGGTTCACATAAACGGTGTTGCCCTTGGTCACTTCTTCACAGCCCTGGTCCATGCACTGGGAAGTCGATGTCAAACAAATATTACCCACATTCAAGAAAATGGTGTTGCACTTGATCCCTTCCTTGTGGCATGGATCAGCACACCTGGGAGCCTGGGACCCATCAATATTGCCCAGGTTCAAATAAATGGTATTGCCCTTGGTCACATCTTCACAGAATGAATCTTCACATCTGCTGGTGCCCTCGATCACTTTCCAGCTGCATTGGTCCCCGCATGCATTGGTGTACCTGGTCACCTCCACACAGTATGGAAACGCACATGTGGGATCCTGTGTCACATCAATATTACCCAAGTTCAAGTAAATCGTAGTGCACTTGGCAACTTCTTCAGAGCACAGATCCTCACACATGGGATTCTGCATTACATCAAGATCACCTGGGTTCAGATAAATGGTGGTGCCCTTGGTCACTTCTTCACAGCATGAACCTTCACATGTAGTGATGCCCTTGATCCCTTTGCAGCCGCTTGGCTCTGCACATGAGGTGGTGCACTTGGTTGCTTCCTCACTGCAGGGATCCATACAGCTGGGTGTCTGTGACACATCAATATTGCCCAGGTTCAAGTAAATGGTGTTGTTTGTTGACACTTCTGAGCATGAATCCTGGCATTTAGTGCTGTCCTTGATTCCTTTGCAGTAGCTTGTGTCCGCTTTAAAGGTCGTGCACTTGGTCACTTCCCCACAGCATGGATCATTGCACCCGGGATTCTGTGTCAAATCATTATTGCCCTGGTTGAAGTAGGTGGGGTTGCCCTGAGGATTCCCATCATTGCTACATGGATACACAACCGGAGCCACAAGAGGGGCATTAGCGATATTGTTGATGCCATTTACAAAGCTTTTAATTGCTCTCAAGGGAATACCCTTCACCACAGTGGCGGGAGTTGAAAGGTAGATCTTTGTCAGGTGATAACCCTTTTGGCAACTCATCTTTGAAGGAGGGGTAATGTCTGAAAGCAGCAAAGGAATATACTTTGTTGAAAACAGAGACATTCAGCTTTTATATGCTATTTTATGTTCTTATTAACTATGTTCTTTCTTGAAAATACTGAACAATATACTGGGGAAAACAGCCTGAAATCCATAGCAAAGCAATAACATCACAAAAAAGCATTTAGCTATTTAGTTACTGGCTGCACGTACATTTCAAACAACTTCTTTCCCAAAGAGGAAAGAAAAGTGGTGTCATCTGAACTCAAGTACGTTATACAGCAGGGTCTGAAATCACGGCAGCATTCACATGCCAACACACATCTCCTTGATTTGGGATTAACTGCTTGACATTACTTCCCAAATTCCACTCAAAGAGGAGACTACAGGTTTCTGATAACTCCTTGTCCATGCACAGGTCCTCAGCTGGAGGACATGAGGGAGATTTTATGGCACAAAACTTCCACAAGGAAAGGAGCTGACATTCACAGTGCAGCTGCTTTCCCACCTCTCCCACAAAAGTCCTCCGAGCTCTTCTCATCCAGATTTCCTTCCAGGCATCGCTTACGCTTGCAGCCTGCAAGATCCACTTCTCATTGCTTCCCACTCACTTTTTAACTTGGAAATCCTAGGCCCTGCCTTTCCATCTTTCTCAAAACCACTAATTTCATGGCTGAAATAGAGTAGCATTGCCAATGGGGAAAGAGTGAGTTTAGTCCACTCGCAGGTACCCTGAAATGCATCTTGATGCAGAAAGCAATTGCGAAGCACACAGGAAATAAAGACTGGTAGAAATTGGAATGACTATCCATCTACCCTTAGCTCAGCTGCTTGGTAAGCACCAAACACAAATCTTGCTAAGCAGAAGCATTCAGCAGTCTTTAAATCTTGCTTCCGCAGGTAGCATTTAACAATTGAAGAACACCTGCCACTACATT
Source organism: Psilopsiagon aurifrons (assembly GCA_025447955.1). Taxonomy (NCBI): domain Eukaryota; kingdom Metazoa; phylum Chordata; class Aves; order Psittaciformes; family Psittacidae; genus Psilopsiagon; species Psilopsiagon aurifrons. The sequence goes on from JAOEHY010007622.1 coordinate 4,920, forward strand.
GCTTCTCAGCAAGACAAGACAGACTTACCCAACACGGCACCAGCAAGTAGCAAATGAAACCCAAATGGTTTGTGGAACACTACAGAATCAATCCTTTTATATGATTTCAGTCTCCATGTCTCCGGAAGTGAGACACCTCAAGGGTATGGAAATGCATTTTTTTTATAATCCAGACCTGCTCAACCTCCAATTCTGAAATTACTGCCTTACATTCCATTAAGAATTGCATTATAATTCTTAATGGAATGTGGCCACTGAGGTGCTGAATGCTACAATATCAGTGCTGCTTGCAAGTTTTATTTCTGATCCATGTATGGTGGGGGATCAGGAACAATGAACTGATGATACAGCCTGGAAACAATCCCCCTCAGGATTAAACTTGATTTGAATAAAAGGTAATTGGGCACATTCCAAAGGAAGGTCAAGAGACCTGCACAGGAAATCCAGTTTTGGGGAACTAAAATTGGCAAGATGAATGCTGTCAGACCCACACAGGTGTGATTAACAAGATAACAGCAATGCTTTTACCAACCAAGAAGAAAGAAACACAAGGTTTTTCAGGCATTTTGCGTGTTCCAGGAATGTACATCCAAAATTAGAGTCTGTTTGAAAGCCCTCTCTATCATGGGACCCGGGAGAAAAACGATACCAAATGGGGCCCCAAGCATCCCCGAGCCTTTGAGCAAATTAAACAGGAGTTAGTTCATGCAGTAGCCCTTGGCCCAGCCCAGAGAGGCAAGATGTCACAAATGTGCTCTGTACCACAGCTGTGGAGAATGGTCCTATCTGGATCCTCTAGCAGAAAGCACCAGGAGAGACTCAAGGTCGACCCCTTGGCTTTTTTAGATGATGATACTGGGGATCCGAGACCCGGTATGCTCCAACTGGAAAGAGACAGTGGCAGCTTATGAAGGGCTTTCAGCTGCTTAGGAAGTGATCTTGGATGCCAGATTGGTACTCTTCTCCAAGGACTGTAATGATAGGAGAAAGGGTAATGGTCTTAAACTCAAACTGGGGAAGTTTAGGTTATATATAAGAAAGAAGTTCTTTATTGAGAGGGCGGTGAAGCACTGCAACTTGTTTCCCAAAGCAGTAAATGCTCCATCCATGACAGTGTGCAATGCCAGGTTGGACAGAGCCTTGGGCGACATGGTCTAGCATGAAGCATCCCTGTGCGTGGCAGGGGGATTGAAACTAGATGATCTTAATGTACTTTTCAGCCTTAACCATTCTATGATTCTATGGTTCTATGGCTGGCACTGAAGCACAACTGCTCCAGACATACAAGCTGTTCTGCTGGCCTGGATTTTCGAAGGGAAGGTTTCCTCTACGCATCATGCATGGATTAAGTGGGTTGCACTAATCGCACAATGAGCTCGAATATGAAATCCCAGTTATCTAGAAATCCTAGAAGTCATCATGGCCTTACCATTCCCTGTGTTCTGCCAATGAGGAGAGGCATGGGAAGCTTGGAGGAAGCAAAGACAGGACACCTGACCAAAACTAGCCAAAGGGGTATTCCATAACAAAGAACATCATGCCCAGTATATAAACTGGGTAGAGTTACCCATAAGGCCCAGATCACTGCTTGGGCCAGGCTGGGTATATTTCAGCAAGTGGTGAGAAATTGTATTGTACATCACTTGTGGTTTTTTTATTGGGTTTTTTTTCCTTCCACCTGTTAGTTTTGTATCCTCTTCACTTGTTATTTCCCTTATCATTATTCTTACTGGGCGTAGCAGTAGTGATTTTGTGTTATACCTTAGTTACTGGACTGTTTCTATCTCAACCCTTGGGATTCAAATGCTTTCGATTCTCCACCCCCTGCCTCTGGTAGAGGGGGTGGGGGGGATGGAAGAAGTGGGGAAATGAACAAGCAGCTGCATAGTTCTGAGTTACCAGCTGGGCTTAAACAACAACAGTGGCGAATGTCCCTTGGGTGTGGTTGATGTAAAGGGAGCAAAGTAACTGTCAACATAGAGATTAACACTTCCGGGTTGCTGCACAGTGGCAAGATACCACTGCTGGCCAGAGAACCTGGTGCTGAAGAGGGGAATAAAGGTCCTGTATTGCACATAAAGAATCTGCTGGGGAAAGCAGTCTGGGTTATTCCTGCCTCAGTTAAAGGCAAACTCATTCATGGGATTACTTTTGCTGAAGGACCTGGTTGTACTTGTTGGGTAATGCAGAAAGATGGGAAAGTCCAGTGTGTGCCTCAAGGAGATTTAATTCAGGACAACACATCCAAAGATGTCAATTATACGCTTGATATCAATAATATAAATCAGATTGATTGGTATATAACACTCCAGTGGCAGCTGGCTAACATTAATAACATTTCAGCAGAATTCAGTGGTGAGTGAATCTGTGTCTATCCTTTTACGTAATGTGGCTTGCTCAGCTGCCACCAGAGACAAAAAGAACAGAAGTTGGGACTTGTAGGATACACATGGGTGACAAAGTCACTATGCTAGCCTCCTAGACCTGCTCACCTTTCTCTGGACAGTGGCTTATTTACCCATTGTTCATGAAGGAATATTTCATGTCAGCCTGTGTGATGCAGATGTTTCTGGCCCTAAGCTCCTTCAGCTTCTGAGGAGCACTTTGGGAAATGCTTGTCCTTTCCAAGTCTTTTCAAAAATATGTCAGAGCAGTGCTTCCCCATGCTGTAAAGCATCCCATCTCCCAGTGGTGATCTGCGATAGCCCAAATGAGCCCCAGATCTCTCCCAAGACTATTGCCTTACACCTTCCCGTAAGTTCGACCAGAAGCTACCAATCTACAGACACCAGTGTTTCAGGAAGAAATTCAAAGAGAAATGGTGAGTCTGCGAAAATAGCACAGTGAAGGAAACACGTGCAGACAGCTGATGCCAAAAGCACTTTCTTTATTATTGCTTCTTACAAGAAAAGGAATAAGTTGGCAAAAAAGAGCAGATGGGGAAATTCTTTCAGACACATCAGCACAAAGAGGAATTATGGAATGACTCTCCCAGGCAATATTTCTTGGGGCACAAAGTAACTTAGTTACATGTTACAAGTTAATGCACTGTTCTTTGTGTAGCTACAGCAGAAATTACATGAGCATGAGGAAAAGTGTTGGATTATTTCCTCTTCCTAGGGCAGGAAGTGCACAAGAAGGGAAAGATGGGATGCAAGTGTAGGAATCAGCAAACTGCTTTCATTTCTAAGGCTTTGGAGACTCCACAGGGTAATGGTACTGCAGAGTAGGGTCACCCTGAGGCTGTCACCGCAGGAGCCCCCACATGCAGACCCTCATGGAGCCATGAGCTAATGATAGCAGATATTTCCACATCTGCTGCAGTACCCCTGGTCACAGCCAGGACTGCTTATGTTCATGCAGCCTGCAAGATCCACTTCTTCTCATTGCTCCCCACTCACTTTTAACTTTGAAGTCCTAGCTTTGCCTTTCCATCCTTCTCAAAACCACTAATTTCATGGCTGAAACAGAGTAACATTAGCAATGGGGAAAGAGAGTTTAGCCTGCTCTCAGCTACCCTGAGACTCAACATGATGGAGAAAGCACAGCAATTGCAAAGCACACAGCAAATAAAGACTGATAGAACTTGGAACAAATATCCATCTACCTTAGCTCAGCAGCTTGGTAAGCACCAAACACAAATCTTGCTAAGCAGAAGCACTCATCAATCTTCTAACTTGCTTCTGCAAATAACACTCAACAATGGAATAATGCCAGTCACTACATTGCTTCCCAGCAAGACAAGACAGACTTACCCAACACAGCACCAGCAAGTAGCAAATGAAACCCAGATGGTTTGTGGAACACTACAGAATCAATCCTTTTATGCAATTTCAGTCTCCGTGTCTCCGGAAGTGAGACACCTCAGACATATGGAAATGCATTTTTAATAATCCAGACCTGCCCAACCTCCAATTCTGAAATTACTTGCTAATGTTGGACAGAGCCTTGGGGGCATAGTCTATGGTGACGTGTCTTTCTCGCATGGGGTATGGTACTTGGTGATCTTATGTTCCTTTCCAATCCAAACCATTCTATCATTCTGCGCTAAAATTTTTATCAAATGTGGCCACCAAGGTGGTACATGCAGCACTATGACTGCTGCCTGCAAGCCTCTATTCCTGATTCACATATTTCCTATTTTGAACAAAGAACTGATGATACAGCTTAGAAACAGTCCACCTCAGGATTAAACTTTTTTTGCAAGACCATTAATTTGGCACATTCTTGCACCCTGCCCTAAGACAGCCATAGAGACCAGGGTTACACATGGGATAGAACTCTGTAGGCAGTTTTGTTCTGCTCGGCTGTGCAAGCTTGCTTGCTCTCACTAATGCACAATATCCACCCTACTGAGAATTTTATTGCCAATAATCTGGGAAGAATTTTTCTTCTTGCAACCTGCAGTCATTGACTCAAAGCCTGTCCCTGGGCTCCTCTGAGAAAAGCCTCTCCATTAATACCTTTAAGATAGGTGAAAGTGGCCCCAGGATCTACCCAAAGTCTCTTCCTCTCAGGGGGAGGAGGTCCTTCAGCCTCTCCCCATCAAACATCTCCTCAAGGCCCCTGAAACATCTTGGTAGTCTCCACCAGACTCATCCCAGTTTGTTAGAGACCACCTTGCCCATGGGCCCCAAGTTGGACACAGCATCCAGATATTGTCTCCCATGTTCCAGATGGAAGGGAGTAGTTACATGTTTGTTAACTGTATGTATCCTATGCAGCCAAGCACATAGGAACACCCAAGTTTTCTGTGCAGCTTTATAACACCTCTGCTCCTCAGTCAAGTGCAGTAAGCCAGCATAACCTAATTTGTCATTATTTTGTTAGGTAGGCAGGCAGGGAAGTCTTTGCTCTGTGTTAAGATCTTCAGTGTCATTCAAGCTCTTTCCAGAACATCCTCTCCAGCAGCCTATCTCTATACAGAGATGTTTCAGGGTGATGAACCATCTGTGTTTGGTGCTCTGACCATGGTGTCAGCAGTAGTAGTCTTTTCTGGTTTGCTGTGCACATCTCTGTCATATAGCTGGCTAAACTGAGACTGAGATACATTGTACACAAAAGATGGAGAACTGTGCACAATTCAACAGCATGGTGTCACTGTTTTCTGCCTGCCACAGTTGCAGTCAAGTGAAGATGTTCTTGTCTGAAAACCTCTCATTATAAGAGAGAAGGAAGAGCCAACAAGTGAATTGCCTGTGAAAGATCAAAGGCTCAGAAACTTCCTCCTCTGCTCACTCTAAACTAGCCTTTAGTCACTTGGTAACACAAGCATCAAACCAGCACTACTTACATGCAGAGATGAGGGTGTATTACCAGGAGACTAAGGTATGTTCTTGTGTCTGCATGCTGTTCTTCCTTTAAATTTGTGTGTCCCTGCTACCAAGCATAGTGGTGCCAAGGTATTGGCTTTTGTCTATTTAATTTGAAATAAATCAACATGGGAATCTTGACCACTTTTGTTGGCAGTTCACTGCTGACCACAGTATTTTGAATTAACCTTCAGTGTAATTCAGCTGACTTGGGTAAACCAGTGGGCTGATGGGACAAGGGTGCTGGTCACTTCTCATATCACCTATCTGTTCCTTAGGGGTGTACCTGCATGAGGATAAAGGCAACATCATGGCAACTGAGTAGTGTTATTTTGTTTGAGTGAGAGCTTTAGGAGAAAATGTGAAAATGCAAAACATCACAAAACTAATGAGACCTCACTTGGAGTACTGTGTGCAGTTCTGATATCCTCAACATAAAAAGGACTTGGAACTGCTGGAACAAGTCCGGAGGAGGGCCATGAGGATTATCAGGGGATGGAGCACCTCCTGTATGAAGATAGGATGAGAAAGTTGGGGCTGTTCAGCCTGGAGAAGAGAAGGCTGCATGGAGAC
>JAOEHY010007624.1:0-41924 GCA_025447955.1 Psilopsiagon aurifrons
CCCCGAAAGAACAAACAGTCCTGGCTGTTGCAAGAAAAAACAAGAAATTGTCCCCATTGATTCCTCCTCCCAAATCATAAATTCCATATTGCTATGTTTGTTAACATAACTCCTGGCTTTACAGGAGAAAGCAAGTCTAAAAGATTTAGACTTTAAAGACTGTAAAGGTTGGACTTGATGACCTTAAAGGTCTTTTCCAACCTAATTGATTTGATGATTCTGTGATATGGTCTATTCTGCAAAATTCCTAGCCTCTATGCTTGTGGCCTCAATCTGTTCCTCTATCCTCTAAGTTTTTCTTACAAACAGCCATTGGTTGTGCTCAGAAACCATGCAAACTCCAAATTTAGCTTTATCTGAATCTCGTAACATCATCTCTACTCACGTGCTTCTGAAGAATTCTGATGAAAATCAAGATAACTTTCACTCTACCTTAAGCATGGAAAGCTGAGTAACAAAGATCACAAAGCTATCTACACTGGAATTGACTCAGGCACCATCACATATAATGTTTAGAATGTCTGCGTTTTCTTTTTCAGTTATAAAGACAGTTAAAATCTGGCTGCTGAAGAAACTACTTCAGAACACCTCACTACTTGCTATAGATACTTCATGTCCTGGAAACAACACAAGCTAGCTTTTACACATCTGAAAGTGTTAACTTCCCTTTTTCAAGCTTTAGTTTGCAATGTCAAAAATTGAGCTGTTTTGATGATAACCTTAAAAATTATTCTCCTCTGAATAAACAACTTATCAACAACTGTCAACACAGTAAGCAGTAATGCAACACTTACGTCCTTTTAGTATAACAAAGATCTGTATCTTTAATATGAAGTGCAGCATTCAAATCCTTCTTATTCATTTTTTTAATCACACTGTATTATGCAATTAAAATCATGCCATAAGATCATGGTAATGCTTTCCAATGACACTAATTAACATTATTCAGACCAAGCAGGTCTATCAACAGAGGTAGGCCTACTGGGATAACCCTCTGATTGTCCTTTAGTTGAACCAAATCCTCTTTTCATCTGAATTTTTAGTCTTCATGTAAGGAACTTTTTTAAAGAAGCAGGCATGATGATGATCAAATTCTAGCATGGGTCAAACCCCTTTAAAACTGATAAATTATTTTAACTCCAGAAAAACAGTTATACAGCAATCTGATTTTTTTCTGCCAAAGGGAAAGAACAACTCATAGAAAATAACATATGAATTAAAATCTAAGTATTTTATATTATTCATTACCTTCTATTTCAAGTGCTTTAAAAGAACCAAAATTACATGGAAAAGATAGACATATACACTGTAGTCAGTATAATCCCCCACTCTTCTATGCTGCATCATAAAAATAATTCACTGTTTCAGCAACCAGGATTTCCAGGCACTACAGGTGTGCTTAAGTCTTATGCTCTAATACTTCGTAACGGAAAGCACATCAAGTGGCTGGCACTTACTACTGTTGAACTTTTTTTTCAAACAGCTTCTAAACAAATGAAATTACTTGGGGATTTATTTTAATTGAAGATTCAATTGGACTATAACATTTCCATGCAGTTTCCATAGCAACATTCATTTCAAACTAAAGAAGCTGCTTCTCTATTACTCATTATTACTAAAATTCAATTTTGTCTCTCTGTTGGAACTAAACAACATTAAGAGAGGCCTTGGGAAGAATCCATCTACCACAACTAATTAGTTTTGGAAATGGATTTCTAAAATCCACCTAATTTAAATTTCAACTGTGGTGAGGCCTGAAAAGCAACAACTTTGCCACTGAAATGAACAACGGCCGAAAGGCATACAACTGTTTTCATGTGGTCTGAGAAAAATAAAAGATAGGTGCTGTAAAAGAGCAGCTTTTAGAAAGTTCACACCCCCTTTCTCCTTGAAGTCATGAATTGCCAATCAAAGTATTAAGACTATAATCCTTAACATTCACCTTCAAAGATGCATTAGTCTAACATGCACTACCATTCTGATTTTGGTAGTCCACTTCTAAGGGACATGACAATAGCCCAAACCAAAATATATGCTTATTATTAAAAAGAACAAATGGATCAGACTCTTTTTGCATATGTTTTGTATTGCTGTCTTGCTGAACATTACTTCTAATATCCTTCCAAGGCATAAAGCCACATTTATCTTGGCTGTTTCATTTGACTGTCTACCCAATTGCAGTCTCCTTATTTTTGTTTGAGCAATAATGAAGATCAAGAATAAAAACATAAGTTACAATCTGCACACTATTTCTTGACCTGTTTCGAATTTCAGTGTTTACAAGATTTTAAATACAGAGATTCACTCACTGAGGAAGAACACTGTATTATTTATATAGTAAGAAGAAAAAAAGAGGTATTTTAAACTGTTGTACAGACTAAACTAAGTTATTTTAAGCCCAGAAGAAAAAATTTAGAAAATTTTTAAACCAGCAAGAACTCAGGCACAAGAGAAAAAGCCACAGATTTCTAAAACCAATTACCACACAGAAATTACAGGTTTGGATATAAGCCAATATCTTAATGGCAATGCAACGCCACACCACACAAGCAAATTAAGTACTGTCTTCATTCCCACATCCTGAATGCGGTATCTACATGTCTTCATTCAGGTCCCAAAAGCTTACATGGGAAAAATTTCATCAAGAGGAGGGAAAAATTTCAAGAGGAGAGAAAAATGCCTCGCAAAACTAAAAAAAAAAAAAAAATCCCCAAATGACTTGCCTCAGAAATAATTCTCCTGCCTTATTCTACGATAACATTATTAAAATATGCTCATGAAAGAGAAAGAATATTTTGCATGGAAATAAAAGGATGACTATTAAGATGAAGAACTTTAAGTTGTCAGGTCAGTCTTTCTATAAATTAATTCTCAAAAGATCATTCACAAATTTGTATTTAGTCACATATTGCCTAGCCTAAGATTAAATTGTTTGATGTCATCCTGACATCCCATTACTAATAAATTAAGGATAATGCAGAATCTATATTGATGAATATAACATGGAACCTGATTACTCCAGCTGATTACAAAACTAGAATTCTACAGTTTTAGTAATGTGTTATTTTGCACTAAATGATGTCGGCTTGCCCATTATTAAGTTTGTAGGTTTTGACTGACAGAAATAAGACCAAGCTTTTGAATGATTTTATTAAATGCATATCATGTGATCCCATTGCTGTTACAGGGAACCGTTAATGCTTGCCTATCTCCTTCCAACTCTAAACCAGCAACTTCATAATTATTTTGTCATTTCTCTTCATCTGAACATATATGCATTATTTCTTGGAAGAAGATCGAGAAATTGGGAAAAAACATTAGTATTTTATTCAGACAAACAGTCTGTATTTTCCTTACTAAATAAAGCAGATGATACTTAAAACAACAACATACCATGGTGTAATTGTGAGCCACCTTGTGCAAGTCAGTGCAACCTTGCGCATCAGCAAAAGATCTGATTCCAAGACAATTGGATGGGTGAAGCTGCTTCATTAGAAATTTGCAACATGCTTCTACAACCTGAGAGAGCTGAAGAAGGCAAGCTGTAGATAACAGGCACTCAATGTTATCTTCTTTTAATTCAAGGCGACCTAGTAACATTATGAAGGAGATCACATTAGCTTCCTCTTTTTTGTTGTATTCTCGAAAACTCAGAGGCCACAGAATTATTTACAGATTATACAATAGAATATAAGGCTTAGCAAACATCATCCTTAGCAACAGATAACCAGTCTTTCAAAATTAGTACATTTGATGATGAAAGCAAAGGGAATTCCAGGAGGATTCCTTTTTTGTCAATCAGGATACATTCAAGATAATCACATAATTTTTAAACTAACTACAGTATTAGCAGAGAAACTATATCCTACCAGGCTGCCTCAGGTAACAGCAATGATGATTTCTTTATTTTTAAGGCATTAAATAACACGAACAATAATTTCTAAAGAGCGTGTGAAATCCAATAACAGAGTATAACACTCACAGGAGGGTAATTCATTAGATAAAATTTCCATTCCCATTCTAATTACCTGTATATGCATATTGAATGAGAGCCCACAATGCATTTGGCTCCACACCTTCCATCTTGATTTCTTCCTGTCTTGCTTCCCTTACATCATTAGTGAACATTGCCGCAAAATAGTCCGAAACAGAGGAGAGAACCAATCTGAGTAAAAAAAAAAGAGACAAAGAGAAAAACAAACAGCTTGGTCAACCTGATGCTTCTTAATTTATGATTCATTACTTTGCCCTTTAAAGAAACACTGTGTTAGAAAAACATTTCAAAATTGGCAAACTGCTCCATGCTCTAGTTCCCCTCTGGGAATAATGAAGCACATTCTACATTTGCTGCTGAAGTAAATGAATTACCCTTTCAAAGCTCAATGACTTTAAAAAGCCAACACAGAAACAACCCACAGAACACACATGAATTGGAAATGGAATATAAATACACATTTTGGAAATAAAAAAGAAAAAAAAAGTTTAATTCCATTTGTATTATGTCAGTTACTTTTTTAAACATGAAAGAATTACTTACTAGTCCTTTCCAAAGAGCTTTAAACTTCTTTACACATGCATTCATTTACTAATACTGTAACAGAACTAGGTATAGTAAACATGGAGATGGTACAGAGTAATCTCTTTTGTAAGTATGCATTCAGCCTTTTGCTAATAATTCTGAGTATTTCAAGATACTGAGTAAGTAAATGCATTGGTGCACAACAGACATTGCTTTGGATATCTGAAAGCAAAACACTGTGTACATATAATAATGCCACTCATCAAAATGTGCAAGAATTTTGATGCTTTGGACTAAGGTGAGAGAAAGAAAATGAATGTAGGACAGGAATATTCAACCCACAGTTCCATTATATGAAACCTACCATAACTATTCATGAGGTCTGCTGGTCTCTTCCCCAGCAGAGCTCCAGAAGAGTTCTTGTAGTTTGGCTCAGCTTTTGTGCTGCAGGAATTTACTGTTGCCTTGCTTACAGGGATTCTCAAATATAAACGTACTTGTGTATGTACCAAACGATGCAAACAGCAAGTCCAAGAATCAAGCCTACTACAAATACCCTACAGAATCCATCTGCATACATGCAATGAATCTAATACTTCACAAAATGTCTGTTTATTCTGTACTGAATCATTATATTGGCTTGTTAACATGACAGAGGTCAGGAACCAGAAAACAAATTAATTGAAAAGGTGAGCACCAGTTCTTCGGAGTAAGTTTAACTGCATATTAGTGGGGAGGATTTGCTTGTACATAGACAAAGTAATGAGTTACAAACACTTGTCTCTTAGTTAATTAACTGCAAAGTAATAAATCATGAACTAATTTGAAATACTTTTTTCTTGCTGATTTTCTGACCATTGACTATTTGGTCAGGCCTACAGTAGGGTAATCCTTTTTTCCTAGTTGCTGAGGCAACAGGGTTGGTTTAAGAGCATATGGGGAAGAGATTAATTTTACTTTAACACCTTACATGATTGAAGTTTTGTAATAAGAAATAAAGTTCTGTTCTTCTAAAGAACATACTGTTCTTGAAATATGAGATTTATTTTGTAGCTGTCTTACTCAGAAATATTAGAACACTCTGCCAATGTAGCACCCAGGCATCACTTTTAGGCATTTTAACCCTAGGTTTAATGACACCTGCAGTTGCATGGAAATGCTGCCTCCCAGAGATCTGTACAACTTTAGCGAAATTAGAGAGTGCATTCATGTCATTATCAAGGGACAGTTTCTGCAGCCGTTTTTGATGCTTGAGTAAGATGACAAGGTCAGATTTGTATGTACAAAATAGGGCAAGTATGTGGATGGACAGATCCAAATAACACAAATATCTCTGCAAGTCCAGTTTAGAATTTGTTTTAAAAAAACAAACTAAACAAATTCAAGTCACTATTGCAAGAAGTCAAGTTTTTAACTTCCGTGAGGAACAGAGCTTGAAAAAGAAAGGTCTCTGTGATGGGAATCAGAACCTAAAACCTGACCTTCCCACAGCTGGGGTTTTTGGTGGTGGTGTTATTTTTTCCTTCCCCCAACAGTGCACCTGGTTCAGGTACATGCACTATTATTTAGAACACATCTGGACTGTACATATCTTAGCAAAAACTGTTGAAGAAATGCCAATAACCTGAGGCACCAAGCATCTTTTACCAACTGTTTGATATCAGCAAATGTCTCCCTGTAATTTCCAGTCTCAAAGTCTTCCAAAAGAAGTGATTAGAAGTTTAAAATGTAAACCATTTTCTATTTTTGCAAGCTTGTGTTTGGATTCACAAGAATACTACACAGTGTTAACTGCTTTCCAGGGCGATTTGCATATGCCAAAACAGTGTGCACAGCCCAGGAGTAGAGTGACACAAGTAGTATGCCAAAGCATAAATTATGATGAAAACAATTTTGTAAGAATTTTCAGCCAAGAAGCATGTTCACAATGAAAAGGCTTAAAACAGGTATCCACATTTCTCTCTTAACTAATTGAGAAAAAGGTTCTTTTGAAGAAAGAAAGGGGATTGAAAGATACACTGACAATGTATCAAGGTGACAGAATTCACATAAAAGAAAACAAAGGCAGACTTTCAGCCAAATGGCCTTTTCATGTCCCATGTTTTTCCCGCTAGTCAATAAAAAACAATTACTACTTTACTGCTGTGGTTTAAGCCTAGCTGGTAACTCGATGTCCTAAACCCGGGACATTTTAGACTATATTTGACACCCACTTGTTCATTAATCTTTTAATCCGATAGCTAGAAGCTAATTTTTCTTTCAAGCTTTTTTTGGATTGTCTGAAATTAAACTGCATTCCTACATACAGATTGTACAGCATGAAGCAGCCAATAACTTCACGTAACTGAAGAATCCATGGAAGACTTTCCCCATCCATACTTGACCTTTTTGCTAAGAAAGATCTAAAAGATCTAAGTGAAAAATACGAATTTTCAAAAGAAAAACCTGTGCAATGGCTGTAAAAACTACACTTACATTTACATCTCTTCGTTAAATAGAGCCATCCTGGCTCTGTTAGTATTTAACATAATCTCTGTGTTATTTATTCATCACTAAAATTAACATATTCCTCCACATTAAGAGTTCACTGAGAACTACTGATGCTAGAAATTGTGCTTCTCCTCAGTTTAGAAACTGAAGGGTTTTGTATTCTGATTCTGTGGTCTTTTTTTTCCCCATCTAAGAGAGATATTTCTTCCGTAACTGTCCCAAACTAAAATGCCTCTGAAATCCATATAAACTGACATTCCAGAAGCCTCTTAACAATAAAAAAACAAACCAGACCAAAACAAACAAACAAACAAAAATCAAAGCAACAAAACAAACCACACCCAAAAAGGCAAGAAAAAGCCTTAATGCACTTAGCATTGTATTGGTCACTGTGGATGTTGAACGTAATTACTCTGACTCTCCTTCTTGCCTAATGACCAGCTACTGCCAAGTACTCAGCTTTGCAGAGATAAGATTATAGGAATTTGGCTACTGGATTACATGCAGAAGGTTGGCTGCTCTTTTTCAGAGCATAGGAAAAATCAGAGAAAAAAGGACACACGGATACCAGATTTTTTCGCCTGGGAGACCATAAAATGCCTGAGCAATTAGTTTCTCTGGAAAAACACTCAACAGCTATGGGATAAACTCTGACAAAATCTGGGTGTTTCAGTATATGCCCCTGTTCTAACATGATATTCCATTGCTGCTGATTGTCGTGGTTTAAGCCCAGCTGTAAATCAGCCACACAGCCCTTGCTCACTCCCCCCCTTCCTCGTCCCGCTCCAGGAGGGATGGGGAGGAGAATCGAAAGAATGTAACTCCCACGGGCTGAAATAAGCACAGTCCAGCAACTGAGGTACAACACAAACTGCTGCTGCTACTGCCAGTAATAATAATGATAAGGGAAACAACAAGGGAAGAGAATACAACCACTCACCACCCACTGACTGATACCCAGCCTGACTGAGCAGTGATCTAACCCTTCTGGGTAACTGCTCCCAGTTTATATAGTGGGCATGACATGCTGTGGTATGGAATACCTCTTTGGCTAGTTTGGGTCAGGTGTCCTGTCTCTGCTTCCTCCCGGGTTCCCCTCCGCCTGGCAGAACATGAGACTCAGAAAGTCCTTGGTCAGAGTAAACATTACTGAGCAGCAAATAAAACCATTGCTGTTACCAACGCTATTCCCAGGCTGAAAGTCAAAAACAGTGCTGCACCAGCTACTAAGGAGAAAAATGACTGCTATTGCTGAACCTAGAACATTGATGTCTTTAATTTCAGTGGTTTGTACTGATCCAAAAATAGAAAGACTTTCTGTAACAGCTTAACTTATTTTGAAGAGTTTTCTGCTGAAAGCTAGTACAATATATATATATATAAGCTGGGAGGCAAGCCTGAATTATACTGTACTTCTTGCTGGAATTGCCACAAGCTGCATCATCTAGACAGCTTTCTAGGTCTTCAAAGCAATTATTACATAAAATGCTGATAGCCATTAAACCTGGCAATTTACAGATTTAGTATCTCCCAACCTGATTCACCTGACAGCATGAAGTGAAGCTTCTAAACATCTTAAAGATAAATAGAATGCTTCCTAGGCAACATCTCGTTTCTGGCTGTGTAACACCAGAATAGCATTCACTGAAGATGTAAGGTGATGCTGAATAGTTTCTGCATCCTATTATGAAGCACCTCATACACTGGTGGTTTCACCTAGTTTCTATTATCGATAACAAAGAATGTTAGTAATAAGAAGAGTATATGAAAGTGGTACTATCCCACACTACTAATATATATCCATTTATTTAAATAAAATTTGCTTAAAAGGAAGCAACACCTAAAAATAAACCCAATATGGTTATGTTAAAATGATTTCCAACTACAGCTCAAGAGAAATCACATTTCAAAATTCATTTGCTGCTTCTATTTGCTGCTGATTATAATAAACTCTTTGTGAATCTTTTCAGAACAACCACACTGTTAGTAGCAATAGCACCTTTTTTAAGATAATCGTACAACTGCTTTTTTATATACTTTGACTTTTTAGGAAGATGCTTTGTGTTAAACTTTCATAAACTTGTAGCTAAAACAAAGAAAAAAAAACCATTGTGGTGAAGGTTTACAAAGTAAGGCAATACAGACTACGAACAAAAGGAAGTATTATTAAAACATAGGATAAAGAAGCACAAAGATAAGTAAGCCTCAAGATAAAAAAAGGTCTGCAAACCAGGATTTGTGCTCTTCCAGACAAGCTTTCTAACCCCTGGAGCACATAAGCTTCCATTTGCCTTCTTTCCTTCAGTGCCATAGCTTTTGTACTTCCATCTTTCAGTGGCAACAGGAAGAAAGAAACTGTCTCTGCACAGATTTTCAGATTGCTGGTTAATGGCTACAGAGCAGGCTTTAAAACCTCTCTAGCCAAGAATTTGCACAGACCCTTTTCTAATGGTAAATGTTCTGATCAGCAGGTTACAAAATAAAACAAACTTCTGCTATGGATATAGCAGTTAGCTGAATTTAGTAAAGAGCAATATAATGACTCAGTCATCTGAAATTACAGTGAACACAGAAAATATCAGGCTCAAACCTGAAAACTCCTCTCTATAGCTAAGCATGATTGATAATAATGAAAACTGTTCCTTCTTAAAAATTCTATGTGACCTCATATTAAGAAAACCCATTTTATCTTTAAAAAAAGAAAAAGCTGTCCAGTGTAAATTAACTTTCTATTCTGTTACACATCTTAGATCACCAAGCTATTAAGCTAATATGTATTTAATACAGCTTTCATTATTACATTTTAAGAGAAATAATCAGAGGAATAATCAGTGTTCTGAAATACACTGACTGGTCCATCCTGCAGTCAATTACTGAAGAAGTCAGAACTTGGACGTAGGCAATAAAAACGTCCTACAGAATTTTTTTCTTACAACATTGGCTGCAAATACAAAGTCATTCTTCTTACTGAATTCCTATGATTGCTGAACCAAATTTAGGATTTTCATCTTTATCTTTCTACTATTGAAAAGTTCAGTTTCCAGTGAGGTACTGTGGACATACTCGGATGAAGACTGTAGTTATTGCTGTTTCCCTGCGTAAGCAAAACAACGAGAGAAAGAACTTGCTGTGCAAAAGGCAAAGCTTATCTCTAAGTTTCTCCAACATTATGAAGTGAACTAAGGACAATCATAAGCCTCCTACCTCCTGCTACAAGCACAAGGTGTGATTCTTTTGCCTTCAATTTCATGCATATTTAAAACACAAAATACCAACTACAGCAAGACGTTTTTCATTCTAAGACCAGAGCAAACAACAGGCAGTAGCATATGGCTAAAGCACTACAGAAATAGATACAATCACGGAAACTGAAGGAGCAAAGACAGTTCTCTAAGTAAACAAGAAACAGGTATGAACCACACTATAGAACTTTTTGGCACGTAGTCTTTCAGTTTATCTAGTTAAAAAATAAATATCTTGCATTCCTTACAAGACATTTGCAGCTGTCCCGTGCACCCTTTCTGCACTTTTTAAACTGTTACATAAACCATACTCCAGAACTGTATGCTGCAAAGGTGCTACCACAGCCACATAAAGTGAAATTGTTTCCTTATTTCATAACAAATTCATAATATTAATTAATAATTACACTATATTCCTTATCAATATTTCTCATGTTTACAGCACTCCAAAGCTCCTTGATTTCTAAATTACTTCCGTGGGTGCAAATCCACCAGGGGTGTGTGCATTCCCTGTTTTCATCTGACTCACTCCCCACAGGGACAATGCAGTTTTGCAACTAATTTGAACAAACTGAAGACTGATCTAAAGCAACTCTGTAGCCACAGGGAAAAACAAATCGTCTTGCTCACCCTAGTGTCTCTCCAAACAGGATTCATCATCATCCACAACTATGTGGCTCTAAGTGTTTACAAAGAAATTCAGGCCAGGGGTTGAGGGGAGGAGAGCAGGAGCACATGTTTTAGCAGTAACTGCAGTGAGATTTGCTTGAATCAACTTGGAAAAATCAGGCATAGTCTTGATGGTTTAAAAATGAAGTTTTATAAAATGAAGTCTTTGAGAGCAATACCAAGTTACAGTATAACTGCCTCCATGCTCAAGTCAGTTCCATCCCCATGTATTATCAATCCCTCAGTTGTATCAGCACAACAGCGTGAATGATATCTGAATAAAAGTAGTGATCTGGCTTTTAAAGAAAAATACCAAACCCAACCAGCAACCTCTTCGCATCTTTTTACTATTGCAGTATTGAGATGTAGTTTTACTGTGGGGGTAGGAATGAGCAATGGAAAACAGGAATGCTTTAGCCTGTTATTCCTGCTGTGGACCTCCTGTGAAACGACGGCTTACTTATACCTAGGGTCCTATTAGAGCTATTAATAATGTGCATTAAATATAGCAAAGTGCTTCACTTATTTATACTTTTGTTTCATGATTTTTGGAATTTTCCTAGTTTTTAAGTGGCATGCTATACAATCTGTTAATTACACAGACGAGCTAGAGCAATATTTGATCTAATTCAGCCATCTAACACTTACTGTCAGTGTTCAGTAGTACACTATCAAAGGACTCTTCTTACTACAGGAGCAAATAAACTTTATATGGACAGATGACTGTCCTTATTGCTAATTATGTCTCCAACAACTTTATTGGTTAGTACAAAGAAAAAATTAGATCTAAAAATGTTTTTTTTAACATCATCCTATGATACAGAAACCACTACTACTTCGAATATTTTGAGGAGGCATTTGGGACTTTTGAGAGTTTTATTTTGTTACACAAATATATTACTATATGCTTGAAGAGAAAAAGTAGAACATGAACACATCACAATTGTTTTGATGTTGTATCACATATATATAAAAAAATTAACTTTTAGTTTCCAAAAAAAACCACTTTAAACATAAGTGTGTTTGAAGTATTCTAAACTGTTTAGGATGTTCTGACATTCTTTAAACAAAATACAGGACACACCTTGAAGGTGCATTTGTAAACGAATATGAATTTCATTTCAAATTATAATAAGCTTACCTGTGAGCTGGAATTCTACGATCACCAGCAACTAACACCACATCACACAGCTGTTTGTGTCTAAGATAATTCTCCATCTTTTTAAAAGTCTGTTCAGCGTGGTTGAGAGCCTGGAAAAATTCATCTGAGGTACAGGGCTCCATAGTTTGACAAGATGATAAGGTATGGCTGCTGTTGGAGGTTCTGCTGAAAACAGTAACAGAAATCTTAGTTCACACAATACTGAGGTGCAGTGATTCTGTCTACAGATGATAAACAAAAATCACATGTGATTTGAAAAATGATGTACATGATTTCATATACATCCCCTTGCTATTTTATTTCTCTTCATTTTCATACTTCAAACCCAATCTAAACCCTTGTGAAACAGGTATGATCATTTAACATTGTACGCTTCAACTAACAGACACAGGAAGATCAGTTCAGTGATGGTATCTACAGCACTGTTAGGTGGTTAAGAAAGAACAGACATCTACCAAGATCCTGCAAACTAAAAAATCAACAAAGGATGCAATAAGGAATCAAACATCTCAATGCCACATGTTGAAGTCTTACTTCACATGTATGTTAAAGTCTTGTTTCACACTTAGGATAAAGTGGCTAGAACAAAACTCAGCATATATGGCACTATTAAGAGTGCGTGGGCATGTGAGGGGGTGGGTGGGGAAGAAATAATCAAGGAACACATCAATGTACCACCACTCCTGCTGCATGAAGCCCGTGTCTGAAATGAGACCCTGCACAGTTAGAAGCCACCACAGGAAAAACAAGGGTGGATGGGAAATAAAATTATTCTGATCCATTCCCACAGTACCTTGGGAGAAGAGAGGAACAGAGAAAATGCAAAAGGAATGCATGGGCCTAGGACATAAAGGAAATGAATCCTAATTAAGTACACTGTACGAAGCACCTCTTCTTGCTCACAGTTCTTTAACTCATTACTACTTACTTTTCCAAATGCAGGCACATTTTTCACAACGCCATGAACTGGCAGCACACTTAGGACTAAATCTACCAAGAGACTTAGCTCAGTCCATAACCTAAGATATTAATTTTAAGACAGCTCCTCAAAAACAAAGTCTGAATTTTCAGCAGAAAATGTTCTGTACTGAATCTAAACCTGTACCTAGGGATCAGAAATGAACCTACTTCCCTCAGAGGACTTTATCTTGCATATACACTCTCAAGTTGCAGTCAGCCATTTATTTAAGTTGTGTCAATTTCTTCTCAGCCCCTGTGAGTCACTCACTCTGCTTTGCCACTGTCACTCTGACAAACTGGAACAAGTATTCTTTGTGGCCATTTTGGAAAGTGAATCAATGAACTCATATATGTGAAAAATATAACCATGCAACCCATGTAACCACAAAAAACATTGCATTGGTAAAACCAGATGGCATTCTTACATTGAATGAGCAACAAATACTCAGAGAAGGCACCTCTTAAACCACCAGACCTACAAAAGAAAAAGAGGTGGAAAGAACTGGTCAACAAGAAAATGCTTAGGAAATTTGTGTTCCTTATCACAATTTATCACATCCCAACTGTGTTGGCAAAGGTTGGAGGTTTTGGTTTTTGTTGGCTTTTTTTTTTGGTTGAACCATATTTTAACCCAGATTCCACAAATTAACCCTATTATTAATGATAAAAAGAATTTTACATGGTATCGGGGATTGATTTACATCACAATCTCACCAAGAGTTGAGCAGATAGACCTGAAGTAGTGACAAACTAGCATGCAGAAGGAAAAACCTGAGCCAGCAGTTTGCTGGATCGAACCCTCAATAGAGCCATTGCCAGAGACTGTGCACATGGGCGTTCTGCACAGAACTCAGCAGCAGTTGCCAGTCTTGTTCCATAAGGAAAAATAAGCTCAGTGGTGTCTATTTTCCACTACCCACCATAAAGCAGTTACTCAGGATATAGAAGAGAGTTAGTTCTCCTCACCTGAAGAAGTCTGACCCTATATACCTGTCCTCCAGCCATTAACTTACAAACCATTTTCCACAAGGAATGAAAAAGGAAAGAAAGCTTAAGCTTCAGTGGTCCATAAAGAGAACATGAAAGAGTCCAATAGTTGAGGTACTTTCAAAAAAGGAAAGATAGAGCTTCAAAGGCTATTTATACCTATTACAAACTGTTTTACAAATCTGTTTCACAGTTCCACTTCACCACAGCCATGATAGCTCAGAAGAATACGCAGCAAGGAAAGAACAGAGAAAGTGGAGGACCTGATTTTCTCTCTCCCAGTAGTAGTACTGAAATGGCTTCCAAAATTCTTGGCCTACACCCCTTTTACCCAGAGAGAGGAAAGCTGGGTATCTAACACTGAACTGTGAATCCCATGCACTGAGAAAACAGCCAGCCATGAGGTCCTACACTGCTGAACACCAAGGCAGCTCTGCTCCTTTTGGATTTGCTTCTCAACTCAAATCTAAGTGTAGCATGAATTTCCCCTACACACTGGCTAGAGGGGAACCTCACACATACTAATGAGAAAATTACATTAAAGTCTGAGGTTCTGAGCACACAAGATAAATGTATCAAAGAACTCTTTCTGCAGATTCCTTTAAGAGAGTATTTTTAACACATTCAGTGGAAATATTGTTATGAATATCTTAGAACGTTAGTTGGTAGGGTTTCCTTTCTGCAGTCTTAAACTCCAGCCACACTTAAGTCCTTCTTTTCTTTCCCTATTCATGTCAAAAAGATCCCATCTAGCACTGACCAATTTCTATTAAGTATGGTACAATTTCAGGTTGATTGTAAAAATAAAGAATAAAGTCACTCTAAGGACAAGGTCTTTCCCATGCTAGCTACCCATTTTACTACCCCGGCAACAAACATTCATATAGTAAAGATGCTATCTATCTTTCTTCAACTGCTCTAATTAAGAATTTGTGTAAGAGTATGCCTTTTGAAACCAAAATTATAAGCCATGCTGTAAAACCATTCACTTCTAAAGGATTTTATTTCTTGAAGCAGAATGTTGGGAATGTTAGCTCTGCCTAATCTAACAGTTCATTGCAGAGCAATGGAGCAATTAACCGAGCTAGTAAAGAGGCCAGAAAGGAGTTTCAAAAGTTAAAGCATTTATGATGACAACCATTGGAGAGCAGAATACAGCCTTTCCTCTTGCTGTTGTTTCAGGGTTCATTGTTGTAGCTTAAAGCCACAGCACAGTTTTCAATAAAAAATAGAATCATAGATAATATGTAATATTTATATATAGATAAATAAATAGATAATAAATAATAAAATAAATGAAACTACAACATACACAAACCTTCCTTCCTCCCACTTTTACTAAACTTACACTCTCAAAAGAGGCATCAGTTTTCTTCCAGTTTTACTGGGGAGAAACACAATCTGTTTCTATTAACAGGATTTGTTATTTTACTTATTTTATATCAATGATATTCATTCTAAAGGAGGAGTTACAATGGTTATTTTACAGCAATTACTTACTAGTTAAAACCTATGAATTCCAGTTAAGCATTAACTTGGCTACAACAAAGGTTGCAAATCTTTTTTCAAGCATTTTATGCATTTAAAATTATTTTTAGAATGGCATCTTCTAGGCTAAATGTCTCCATGCTCAGTTTTGAAATAAAAATGAAGCCATAAATACTTCATTCTGAGTAAGAAAAAAAATCAAATACCCATTTCAAGCTATTCATTTTGGAACAAAAATAGAGGAACAAAACCCAAAATTTGAAATGATAATTTTTTTAAAAATAAATGTAAAATTCTGTCTGAAAAAGTTCTTTGAAAATTTTGTATAAATTTGCTTGTATTTAACACTGTTCTACTGTCACAATCAGTTCACCTAATTTAGCTATAACTTCCTCTGTACTTCTAAAACAGGTCAGCTTCTCCACAAGATAATTTGAAAGCCTATGAATCTGCAAAATGTAGTTTTACTGCATGATAAGAGTGATGTTAGCCTAAGGCTATGTAGTACAGATGCTGGCCTTGTATACAAGTACCACTTTGTCTTTTCTAACCTCTTGCAGCAAGTAACAGCTTATTTCCTTTCATTATTAGACCAGATTTTTGTTTGGCAGAAGCAACACAGAACCATAGAATGGTTTGGGTTGGAAGGGACCTTAAAGATCACCTACTTCCAACCTCCTTGGCCAGGGGCAGAGACACCTTTTGCTAGACCAGACCAGACATGCTGAAGTGCAGCTGGTTACTAGAGTCACAAAAAGATGAAAAAAGCCCATGGGTTTTAAAACTACCAGAGAAATGGCAAAGGTGAGGCAGAACATAACTGCATAAATATGGTACGTTTTAGTTTGGTTTCTAACGCAAATGCTCTATCTATGCTGTTGAAATCTGCAGGCAGCACTACACACCAACACAAATGGCTTTCACAGATGCACTGAAACCAGTGCAAAATAGGAACTGAGCAAGAATAACCTATGCATAAAACTGACTTAAATTCTGTTTTGCATATGTTTCTCTAACACAGACTGAGTGTGGACGAAAGCATTAGAAGTAGTAAACACTAGGAAAACTGTAGAGATGGGGAAAAAAAACCAAGTCAAACACATGGTTTTCTCCTCACTACCATGGTTCCACCGAACACCACTTTGTTTCTCAGAAAATGAAGTAACTGATATCAACATTTTAAATTTGAATGCATGAATAAAGATTATCTTTATAAATATGACAATAACCAGAAAAATCAATAAAGCAATTTAGACATCTCAACATATGCAGATATTAAAAAAGTAAGTATCCCAAAATTTCTATGAACAAAAATAGCAAAAGTACTAATTTTGTTCATGAATTCACGCCTCAAAAAAGTTCAAAATAATAAAAACAATCTAGATGTAAGTGATGAAAAAGATTAAGTGTGTGCAGGAAAATAGGTGCAACTGCCTTGTGTTTAGAGAAGACAATAAAAGGAAGAGAAATAAGGCACAGTACCCTCCATCCACCTGC
Organism: Psilopsiagon aurifrons; assembly: GCA_025447955.1. Taxonomy (NCBI): domain Eukaryota; kingdom Metazoa; phylum Chordata; class Aves; order Psittaciformes; family Psittacidae; genus Psilopsiagon; species Psilopsiagon aurifrons. Next base: position 17,015 of record JAOEHY010007624.1, read on the forward strand.
TCACATTCGTGTAATCCAAACCCAGGAATAACGCCAATGAAATCAAAAGCCAGCGTTTGACTGATCAAATCAAAATGCTGCAATCATAAATGAAGCATATGGAATTTACTCCAGTGAATCACCAGTGAGTTGTAAATTTCACTATTATTCAAAACCAGTAAAAGCATTTGTTCTTTTACCAGAACAGACTGATCTCCAGTACCTGGACTTCCTAATTAAAACCAAAAAAGTCCTATGCAGCCAAAAGATAAGCTGTCTACTTTGAGACAGGACACTGCATTTGCTAGACAGCATAAGTTGTCCAAGATCTCAAGGCATTTTTCTTTTTTTCTTTTTTTTTTTTGGTGGGTTTGTTTAGTTTGGTTGTTTTTTTTTTTTTGGTTTTTTTTTTTTTTTTGTTAATAATATAATTACAAGATCTGTTGCAATTTCAAATCTTTAGGCTAGGGTAGTCAATCACTTATGTCAGAGAAGATAGAGCGTATCTCCCCTTGAACAAATTACATATCAAGATAAATTGTAGCAAGATAAATTCCTTGCTACATTAAGATGGCTTCCTGCACTGCAGTTTTTACATACAATGTTTCAAAATAACTTAAAATCTATCTTTTTAACAATCTGGCTGTTCACACTGTTGTCTTCAAGCCGGCCAATGTTTTATTGCCCACCAAGACCAGACCAGAAATTGCTAAAATAATAATACACCAGCTTCCAGGATTTCATATTATATTTTGTAAGGAGTAAAATACTTCCTTCTTCAGAGTAAATAAGACAAGAACCTCAGATACAGAGAATGCGGTTTGTTGAAAAGAAGGATGCCAAAAAGAAGGATGCCAAAAGGATTCTTGGAAAAAGCAAGCAAGACTGAAAATCAGAACACTATTCCAAAGTCTGGGAAGAGTATCAATAAAAAGAGGAAGACACAGAAGGTGACAACAGAGACTGCTAAAAATCCATGTTGAATTCAATTTTGTTGAATTATGTGTATCATAATTCAACAAAAGGGAAGACAATAGGCAAGAGAAAAAAAGTGACTCTGCAGAGACAGAAGAGCACAGTAAGAGTACCCATGTATGTGAATTCGAGGGCTAGAGATTTACTTTATGCTAAAAAAAATTATAGCAATTGCCAGAACTACGATCTTGCAATCAAAAGGCATAGGTTCAAGTAAACACAAATATTTCTGCATTAGCCTTAATTTAACTATCATGAGTAACAGCAGACACAAGAAGCTCGATCACAGACTCCAGTGTTACCTATGCTAGCCCAAAGACGTGTACAGCCTGCTAAACAAATACTATGGCAGCTTTATTTGTTAATATGAAACAACATAGGCATGTTTCACCACAGATAGATCTTTGATTGTAGCACTGATGTTCCCACACTTACTTTTAAGAGATCTATTGGATTTAGTGCAATGAATTTGTATACCCATATAAATGTCACCACTACTGTGCATTTTGTGTGGAAAACATCTACTTCAAACAAATAGTTGGAATCCCCTGTGGCTTTGTAAAGTCTACGCTGAAGCCTCTTCATTACAACATCTACTGTTCAAGCTTACTACCTTAAGTATGCCCCACCTATGCTATGTAATTGTGCTGCACTAACCCTTTCCAAATGTGTACAGACAGCCCAAGCGAAGATGTAACAGGCACTGAGGAAAATGAAAGAATTTTAGCAGCAGCATGGAAAGAAACAAGAGGCTAGAGATTTTCCCCTGCAAAACAACTTTTCTTTAAATAACAAAGTTTCTTATTTTCATCAAATTCATGCCTATCTCTAGCAAAAATATCCTTTTTATAGTTTTTCAGCCAATCTCAAGTATCATGCTACTATCATGCCACAATTAGGGAATCTATGAACTGTCCTTATTTACAGTTTGCATTATGTTGTGATAGGAGATATACAGAAAATACACAGCACAACTGGGGGCCCTAAAGAACTTACAGACTCAGAGGTCAGTAAGACTGAGGTGAAAAGACATAATCAAAGTTTTCTATAGATTGAAAATTGTTGGGAGGGGTAGGGGAGGGACAGACTTAGGTTGGAATTTACAGAGTACTGACTCCAAGGCTGTTTATATAGAGCAGTACTGTGGAGTAGCTACCACATGGCACATTCAGACCTTGTCTTAAAATCAATTACAGATATCACACTAAGCTATTCAAGCTTAGGACACAACTGATGAATTCTGAAATATTGTTTGTATAAATTTATTGTTTGAATAAATTTCCATACTTAAATCTGTAGTAAACTAATTCAAATACTTTAATGTATGCCTGGATTAAATGGACCAGATGCAATATTCGCATGCTAGGTATGCTCTAGGTATTTTCTTAGCCTGATATCCACTGTGCCTTCAAGGTCTGTGGACTGGTACTAAGGCACCCACAAAAAGTCAAGAAAAACAAAGCTGTTGCTAATAGGCTACAATTTGCTACACCAGAGTCTGCACAGCTGTTGGAAAATTTTAAAGAGTGCACCAATCCAAAGTGATGACCATTGCCTCAGGAATGCAGGAGAGTTAAACAGCAGCAGTAGAGGAAATTGAGGAGACAAAAAAAACAGTGAAAGAATTCAAACCTCACCAGCCCAGTAAACAATCATTCAGGCTAATGCTGGTTACAAACACCACACTCCTGGGAGTATGATGTGAACAGCATTATAGCCAACTAGCTCTGATCCCTGAATCTGGATAATTTGCATCTCAGACGCAGCCTTTGGTGAAAGATCTGGTACTAAGCTTGGAATCTGTGTACCCCTTATGCCACCAAGCTCTATACTAATAACAGATGAATTCCACAGTGGCTCCCATCTAAATGAATCACGTAATGATCTAAAGCTTTCATAATGACAAAGACCTGATCAAAATGCTTTTCTACCTGTGCTATCTGATATGGAAAAGAGGAAGGATGATTGATACACACAAAACAGTAGAGCTGTTTCCATCGCTTCATGCTTTTAGGGCTTGTAATGAACAGTAAGTTACAGAGGAGTGAAGAAGTAAGGTAACTCCACAGCTTCTACAAGAGGTTTATAAAAAAGATTTTTTTTCCTGCACACAATTTGTTTCTAGTGGTTGCAACAGGGTTTTCACATGGGGGGAGAAAAGCTCTTTGAGAACTACGTAGACAAACGTAGTTTTATTTCCCCTCTCCCACAGTTGATAAGAAGCTATATTTTACACTAATAAGCCCCCTGTTTAATTAATTTCTTAACATCAGAAATATACCAGCTGTCAGGCAGATTTATGCAGTCTGCCCAACAGCTTATCCACTCTTAACAAAGGGAGTGAACAAAACACAGTTTAAGTACAGCCCCCCCATGAGATTAGAGATACAGGTAACAATATAAAGCAAGTTTTTACATTACCATTAGTCACATATTAAATTGTGCTAACACTGAACTCAAAATTTATCTAAAATATTTAAAGCACAAAACTAATACACTACCAAGAATTACAAGACAATAAAGGGATTACAAGTAACTATATATGCTATATATGATTAAGCACATAATTAAAAAGATACTTCAAATTTACTAAATTCAAATACTATGCTCGCTTCCTGTAGTACACAGCCCTGCCTGCAAAAAAGCCCCAAACACCACCAATTCTATACAGACCTCTCACACCACCTAAATAAATATCATCAGTTCTCCAGTTCTGTGAAGTAACAGATTAGTTCTGCCACGTGTAAATTCTTCTCCAACAATTAAGAACAAATTCATAATTTCAATCTACGTATTTCTCTCTTAAAATTACATGCTTTTTCTAAACTGATTGATCGCCTTGCTATAGTGAGAATACTTTATTTGTGGTAAGGTTGTATATGAGAATTTCACAGGTAGACATTGCTGAAACGGAAAGTAATGTTATGCTTATATATATATTATCCAGTGGCACAAGTATTTGAAATTTCATACCTGAATATCACTTAAAATCGTTATTTATAGCCACAGAGTTGTTGCAGCACGGTAAGACTGCTGCTACAATATGAGTCATCTGTATGCATAATTTCCTTTCCCTGTAATTCTAGTAGTTTTGCCATTCAGTGATAAAAAGAAATACATTGTGTTGACTACTAAGCATTTTTACCCTCCCTCCTTTCCCTGAATCTTTAAAGATTATATAAACTATAACTACTTAGTGCTCATATTATGGGCTATTTTGCCCTTACACTAAATGAATTCTTCTCCAAAGGAATGCAAACCACTAAACTGCTGTAACTATATTGATCTGTCCTTAACAGGCTTTATGAAACAGTGTACCCTTTAAAATAGCCATACTTTCTGAAATGCATATCACTGCAAAGTTATCTTCAACATATGAAAGCAAAAAACGAAATTTACTTGAAATGGTATGCTAACTATCATGTACTACATGCACTATAAACCAGGAAAATACTTCTAGTGATGAATGAATGGCTGACTTATGCAATAAAAGGAAATAAAAGAATTAAAGTGATACTTAACAAGAAAGATTATTCACGTGCCTAATTTACAACTGGTAAATACCATTCATTTAAGAATGAATTTCACAGTTTCATTTTTAGTACTGATATGTAAGAACACCACCAAAACACCTTTATAGACACAGTCAAACCATTTTTTTTCTTTTGAGTTAGGTACACAGTTTAAGACACCTGGACATATAACTGCAATCACTGTAAAGCACAAATTAGTTGGTTTTCAATAGATTAAATATTATTTTTCCTTCAGGTTGCATATACACAAGGAAAATAAAGTCTTTGGTTTATAGTCTAAATAATTTTTTACAGTTTCATCTCCCTCATCTATAGAAAAATGTGGCAGCACCAGATAAGAGACACAAGAAGCTTATGTTTTCATAGTTTTCACTGTCATGGGACTAATTCTCAGCATAACTGAATAACTAGTGTCACTTCAATATTTAAAAATAAAACCATAACATTACCATGTAATGAACAGTACCTTGTTCATAGCAGCAGGTACTTGGTATGCTATTTAAAACATAAGTGAGTGCATCCGCATTTGTGCTTTATTTATTCACATTAACTAAACTGCCTTTTAAAAAGGTCCTAGTAAACACTCAGAAGCCTGATAATAAATCATTTTCTGTCTCTGACGCACAGCAGCTGCTAGGTTTCTGAAGCACTTTAACCTAGAAAAAGGCTAGCCTACATATGCATGCGATCTGTAAGCATGAAATGAAATCACATTTCTCATAATAGGAAAATAATAATTAACCTGCACGAACTGCTGTCCGATTCATTTTCTTCTTCACTTGCTCTATCATCTGTCTCTTGTCTGTCAAGCCAACGTGCACCTCCGCAGTCGTCTGCTGAGAATTCAAATGTAGAGATTTCTGAGGTGGATGCCATTGGCCAAGGAGGTGAATTCTGGAAATCCTGTTGGCTGGACCTTCTGAAACCAACTGATGTTAAAGGAAGGTTACCTGAATCTAAAAACTTTGTGCCACCAGTTACATTTTGTCCTCTATTCCAGAAGTCTCCCTGGTGGTTTTCAATTGCCGAGTTAGGGGCCGACGCCTGATGACCAAACCACCTCCATCTGATTTTTAAAATCTGCTTCACATCAAACTCTTTACGAGAACCAGACATCCTTAGTGAAAGCCAGTGATCGTCTAGGCAACAGGGTAAGAAGCCGCACACATAAAAGATTTGTGCACCCAACCAAGACAAGAGAAACACATGCTCTGCCTGTCTGTGGCAAGCAGATTTTCTACAGGAGGGAAGAAAGCATTGCATTCAAACAAAAAAGGCTTATTTAATGGCATATAATTTGAATATCAACAAAAGGCAATAGTGAAAAATCCTCAGATAAAAAGAGGAGGTGAAACAATCACCTCAATCAGTAAAAATGCTAATCGGTTTACCCTAAAAGCTCCAAGGCTGTTTCTGTTGCTCTCCTCTGACCATTAGCTTTCAAACCCACAAACAGTATTCATTAAAGCCCTTTCAAGAGCTGAATACCACCCCCTTTTCTTAAACCACAAATGACAGAGAAGTAATTCCTGTACTGCATCTTAGAACCACTGCTTCTTATTCTGTTAACTCTTGCTACTCAGAGGGGAAAAAAATCCCACAAAAAGCAAATTAAATTCTTCCTGCAGTGCAGCAGAATAAATTTACAGGAAAGACTTCAAACCAGTCCAAAGATAACTGATTATGCTGGGGAGAAACTCAACTGTAAATAATTTTTTTTCCCATTACAGGACATGCACTAACTCAAAAAGGACGAGAACAGCCTGGAAGGCTCAAGGGACTAGTACTGGGGGTTATAAAGCCTTTCATCTTGATGCGCTTTGATTCAAATCTAGGTCTGCAGTTACTGAAAATTTTATCTTAAACGATATAATGGTTTCCATTCACTTATATATCACTAAAACTGAAAGCAAGAGAAAGCTAACTGGTCATTTTCCAAGACATCAGAAACACCCCCTGCAAAACAGACAACAAAAGACGACTTCTCAAATGGCTTCTTTTTAATCATACACAATCAGCTGTTCCAGATCAGTATAAAAGTACTGTGATGGAACAGTGAAAGAGATGCATACTTTTGAGACAGAATTCCCTCTAGACAGATAATGTAATGTATTAAAATATCCAATAAAAGTTTTTATTTGAATGAAGAAGAAAAGCCCAAAAGGACAAATGAGACAATGACCTATTTACATTTCCTATGAAAACCAGCTTATTTTTCTCTATGACATATGGAGCTAGTTAGGTATAAAATGCTGAGACTCATTCCAATCACATGCAAATAGCAATAAGAATTTCAAAACAACAAAGAAGCGCTGGATTTTATCAGTTTTTCATAAACAGATCCACATTTCAGTCTTCACAGCTCAGTTAGTCTGTTCAACTCTCCAGGATACACAGGCAACAAACTTATAAAGCAGTGCTTCTTTTCTACCTACAGTTTTCATCAAAAGTGAAAGTCACTATCCCTCATATGAACATTTTGAGCTACAGCATATATGATCTTATAACTACCTGTAGTATTCCCTGAAAGAGTTTCTATAGAGTCCATACAAAAACTTAAGCAGCGTGCAATTTTACCACCAAAACTCACAAACACGCTGTTTCATACCCAGTGCCAGAAGTAAATCATGCTATTATCTTGGGAATCACAATGCCAAAAAAGACTAGTTTTAACCTGGAAAGCTCACTCACCACTGCTGAGAACACAGTTATTTATTAAAGTGCTTCTCACAAATGCTGGCAAGGCTAATTTCTACAGAAACCTCATTCTAGCTGTTTTCTACAGAGATGCTGTGTTGCAGAATACATACCTTGCCAGCATCCTGGCATTCAAAAAGCTATATACCATGGGCTTTGCAGCAAAATGGTATGACATGCAGACCCTATTCATCCTACACATACAGCTAATTGTTAAAAGCTTAACTACAGTGTTCAAACACCATCATTTGTCTAACTGCAAGTTGGGTGAAACGACAGTATAGCATAAAAAGTAACATCAAACCAGCATCTTTTTATTTATCCTCTCCTTACATTCTGTGTTGGTGTCAGGTGGTCATCAAGGGTGGAGAAGCAGTATGAGTGATTGTTGTATTTGTTAACATTCATCACAGCACCAATATATTAATTACCCATTTAACTATAAAAGTAAACTTTAAATATGTTTATTTCTGCTGGTACAGTAAATCCATTACACAGAAGGACTGACCTGGATTCTCTTTCTTGTATAACGGACTCATTTAAAATTTAAACTGTCTCAGAACAAGTCTAATAAGACAGTGGCAGATTTGCAAATTCTAGTGCTTTTTCAGCACTTTCTCATTACTTACTGGGAAATGCAGCCTAATTACCACTTTTCTTCAGCTGTAAGGTTATGGGCTCCAAGAGAGGTTAGAAAACAAAATGTACTGTCATTTTAAGAGTCCATAACATAAAACTGTTTTCTATTTTCTGTTATTTTTCTAGATGTCTGAAACTTTTTCTCCTCCATGCACTCTCCCAAATTACAGCCCTAAGACAGATTGCATAAATATCTAAAGTACTTCTTTTTCATATAAATTAGATACAAGCTTGTATTACAAATGACAAGATGAGACAAGCACCACTTAACTCTTCGGTTTAAATTGACAGGATTGCTTGGAAATACTTGAGGGCCTCTTCTTGTTCTGGACAATCTTTATTACTATGAGTAATGTGATAGCTTTTATCAGGTCCTCTGCTGGGAATTAACAGACTTTTGAAATCTCAAATTATGAACTATGAGGACTGCCACTTACTAAGACCATCCAAACCTCATCTTTGACATTTTGTCTGGTGATAGGTGCTCACAAATCCAAACACCTACCCATGTCTATGGCCTCCCATCATATGTCTAAGGCACCAATATATTTCTGAGAAATCTGTGAAAAAGATATCAGCACCATCTTAGTCAGATGCAGCCCACACAGACTTTGCAAGGATTCCAAAATATTTTTTTCATTTATTAAGGCAAAAGTTTTCATTTAATGAAAAAATAAGAGTGCTTATACCCATTTTTTCTGACTTTTGTCACTGCTGCAGCTGAGTAACGATTTCTATTTTGTGGTGACTCATAACATTTTGAATATAGATACATTGTCCTCTGCGGGAACATAATCCTGTTCACATTAACGGAGTTGTGTAAACTTCGAAGACAATTTTGAGCACTCTGGTTTTGACTGATCAGATTGATTTTCCCTAAGAGTGGAGCACCTGAACATATAAGTACAAATCTTCTCTCATACAAGCAGCCGCACGAAGTAAGAAATTCCTGCTGTTAGCAGGAGGGCAGTTTCCCAAATTCTGCTTTATGATCAAAACAAAAACCTTTAAATGCACACCTTACATGTGCTTCAGATTTTGCAAATCTGCAATTGTGCAAATAGGTAACACCAAGAACATAAGATGACAGCTTCGTAAATTACTCTCCTCAAGATCTGCAGAACAATTTATCTCCACAGAGATATAAAAATCTTTCTTTTTTCACTAGCCAAAACTCCACTGACATTCTTTGATATTAAGTTTATTCACACAAGTGTTAAAGGAAGACTGGAATCCAGAATAACTAGTTAAAATTTAGGCAACATTTTTACTCCTAAGATACTTCTACTCTTTATTTTAAGGGAAGATACACACTAAATATTATTAGATACATCACTGCGAAATACAGAAAATAATTTAAATAATCAGATCTAAAGTGTTTTATTCATGATGACTTTTCATTTTCCATTAGGAAGTCACGTAAATTTTCAAATAAACAAATATTTATGGATTACTTTTCTGAGGCACTTACAGATTTCAAACTCAACACCACTTTTCATGGTTACATTTTTACTGTCACTGCTATGTTTTGGCTTCAAAAAACTATCACCACTCAACTTCAAGCAAACTCAATGTTTTCAAGGTATCAGTTCAGTCAAATGGATTTTAAATTACCCATTTTTAAATTGAAGATCTAGGGGCATAAAGGGATTATTCCTTAAACAACATCAATGATCCTTTAAGTGCAAATTAACAGTGAAAATGTCAAAATAACTGGATGAAGTCTGTGTCTGGACAACAAGAGTTGTTTCTCCCTTGAGAAAATACTGCTTAGCAAAAAAGTTAAACATAAAAAGCTGTATTTTAGACATAGCTAGACTCATTAAGATGTGATAAAGTAATATATTATTGTCAACGTTCAGTGACCCTAGATACGTATTCTAAAGCATAAGAAAAGTTCATTGACCACAAGATGTTTATTGATCAATTGCATACTTACAGCATTAAAAGGCATTCAATATATAACACTTTTTAAAAAATGCATTTTTTAAATATTAATTTAAGGCATTAAAATACCTGTTCAAAGAAAATTGTTATTGTCAAAACCCAACTGCAATTCTGCTTATAACTATTCCTATGTCAAAAGAAATGTTAAATATTTACTTTCTGTTTTCTTCCCTATTCATTTGTTCCACCCTCAAGATTACAGAAAAAACCTCAACAAAGACTTCAGGAAAATATCTATGTTCACGCTGTACGATTCTATAAAACAATAACCATTTCCTATTCCAAAGTTTTTTCTAAGTGCAAACATTTCTGGTTCATAGTTACACAAATAGCCCCTTAGAGCAGCAACAGCATAGCTCATCCAGGCGAAAAAAAGGAAAACACCCTACAGTTACTAACTGTATGAACTTCTATTCATTGTTCTGACTAGCAGAAATGAGCTGCAGCAGAATTACTGGCACTACATTACAACTTTCTGCCACTTTGCATTGCACACATTTCTCTTCAGAGGTGCAAGCCATATGTTTAGAAACACAGACTTCAGAGCAGTCAGCTTAACAGTAGCATGAAAAGAGCTGTATGAAGCAACAGCCTGGCTTGCAGTTTATTTTATTCAGATAAGGAGGGGGAAGGGGAGAAAGATTCCCATATATAACAGAAGGCTACACTGTCAGATCCTAGGCTCAAGCATCATACTGGTTCACTCAGAACAACAGTTGTGATCCAACACATTTACACTTCTTTAACATTAAAACATTAACACTGAATTTCTATCTATCCAAGTAATACCCAAGCATTATCAGGAATTGCACCATCTACAAGTAAAACTGCAATGCAGAGCTATGGCTGAGAAAACAGAACAATAAGTCCCCTGAAGCTTATTCACCCTGGAAAATTTTGCACTCTGAGTCCATAAGGTCAGCTGTGGTTTTTCCATTAAAACTCATTTATATTACAAAATGGACAACACTGTGAAAAGTCAGTCCCCCAAATCACAAAACCAGGTTTTAGTACCAAAAGGCTGAAATAGCCACACAAAGATTAAGACAAGTAGAAGGTTCCCAGTTCATACACTCAAATATTGGTACCGCTGATTCTAATGAAAACAAGGTAAAGTCATACAATCCAGAAATAGAGTAATACTCCGGCACAAGTCAACTGCTCAAGAAATGTCAATGTTAATGAAGAGTGGTAACAAAACCACTGTTCTGCAGATATTTAAAGTAGTCTTGCCAAAAGAAAAGCAAATTTTACAATCAGTTTAGGAAAGTATTGACTAATAAAGCTACAAAAGGCCATATACCAGAGATAGAAGGACTGCAGCAAATCCAAATAAAATAACATGGAGATAGCTTCCTTAGATTTGCAGGCAAACTGAAGAAGATATTTTTACATTTTTCCAAGACAGCAGCAGCTTTATTTCACCATGAGACATTCAGTTTGTCCCAAAAACCCACAGAAAAATGGGTAAAGGAAAGCACTACTAACATTGTCAACAGCAGAGTGGATGCTTATTTAATAAAAAAATTACAGGTACTCAGTTCTGCATAAGGCCCTAACAGAAAACTATCAGATTACGAAACCGTAGAAGAACAGTGAAGTAGATTTGCAAGCAACTAGGTAACACAAGATAGTGCTCCATGCCAGACTATGCAAACCTCTAAGAGAAATACATCAAGTTCCATAGGCGAAAATTTTACACTGTATTTAAATGTCAAGCTACGCAATGCTACAGCAACTGAAGCAACGTATTTCAAGATAGAGGCTTGAGCATTCTAACTGCATGATTCAATATCAAAAGACATCTCAAGAGACTCATTATTTCTCTCTCAATGAGAACCTCTGCTTAATTAGCAGCTTAAGCTAGCACCCCCCCAACTGGTATTTTCAGCTGCATTAGAGGTAACATATAAGGATATAATTTTATTACATATTTATGAAACAAATGGTGTGACCTCCTCTGGAATTCCTTGTACGCAATTGATCATTGCAACTCAAAAATAGTGTTGCAGAATGCAGGGTTCATAGAAAGGCAACACAAATGATCAAAGTATAAAACTAACAATCATCACACTAAAAGGCAGAATGTTTATAAGAATCGTATAAATGTTTATAAGTATCAAATTAATGTTTATAAGAAACATATGAATGTCTCATTACTATGAAAAATTGAACTTTTATTTAGTTTCAAAAATTAATGTTGCATCTATAGATGACACACACTTAGGATATTTTAGGAACCCAATTGTACATAACATACATAACAGATGTCAAACAGAACTTCTGCAAATCCTTGCAATATTAATTCTACCACTGTACTCCACCTGGAGTTGAAACTCACAAGGGACATCAAAAGCAACACAAATGACTTGCACAAGCACACAAAAGGTAGACTAGGGAAATGTGGGCCTGCTGCTGAATGGGGCAGGGTCCTGGTGGCAAAAGGCACAGAAAAGGCGGAGATACCAAATGCCCTCTGACTTTGTCTTTCTAGCAAGATCAGCCTGCAGAACTCCATGAAGTTCAACACAGGGAAGCGCAAAATCCTGCACCTGGGGGAAGAACAATCCATGTACCAGACCATGCCATTGGTCATCCAGCTGGAAAGGAGCTTTGCAGAAAAGGACCTTGGTGACTGCCAAGCATGGTAACTAGATATACTGCAGGTGAAGAAGTCAATGCATGAGTTCTATGCTACTGAATGGAAATGTTGCTTCATAACAAGTTATTCTCATCCCCCTGCTAAATGAAAATTACTTTTGTTTTTATATATATAAAAGATGAAAGAAAAAGTGCCTTACTTTTTAAAGAAATACTTTAGAAGCATTTTGTTAGAACATTGTCAAAATGTGTACATGCACATGTTCTTCCCCCTCCAGTATGGTATTCAGATTTTCTATATGCCAGCTCTAATTATACATTATTTACTTTAATATGTATGGTACAGAAGAGCATTTTTCCAGTTCAGCTTGCCAGTGATGATTGCTCCTTATACAGCTCATTGAACATAGATGAAGCAGTGACTATGCAAGAAATGCCACACAAAGAATTACTTCAATTACTTATTAAATATATGAATTATAGAAAAGATTTTTACAAGCACATTTAAGGGTTTATATTCTAATTAAGGACGTGTGAGATGAATCCTCACCAATCACTACTAAAAATCCTGTTTATAATTAGACACACTAGCAGCTGACAGATAAACATTACTAGAAATTACCTTGTAAAGCAGGAAACCCAACTCTTTCATCTTATTTCTCCATAACAGCTGATATTTGCATCACTAACTCTAAATCTGAAATTAAGCACTGAAATGAGAGATCAGTACCAGACAGCAATATTCAAAATCAAATAGTCCCAGCAATGTTTAAATTAGATTATACATATATTTGTTTATAAATACACAATAAAATGCCTTGTATTACTTGCTTTAATTACAGACATTGAATCTCGATGATAGGTTTTTTCACGTTACAATAAGATTTGCGAAGTTGTAGAAGCAACATGATTAAATTAGAGATGTTAATTAAAGGTTTCCATTGATTTTACCAGTGAGTTGGCTCAAGAGATATTATTAGGAAAAAAAAAAACATGCAGAACAAATCACAGTACATTTATTTATCCCCTTCATTCTAAAACAAAACTATTCTTCTGCTTTGGGTCAATGTTGCTTAAAATAAAATGTACCCAAAGCACATAAGGAAAAATACCCTTTAATCCTGTATTTGGGTAATATCAAATCTCAGATTAAACTATGAATCAAGTCACCTTGTATCCCTAAATACAATCAGAAAACTGGTTTCTTACATTCTTCATTCCATTTCTGCAGTTTTATGTAGGTTCCCCACTGTTTCTTATTTCAAAAGCTTTTCTAACAGTAATTCCAGCTCTCTTATAAGCTTTATCTCAGATAGTCTCCCTAACCTAGACTCAAACATATCGCTCCCTATTAACTACCAGGACCATCTGGACAAATAAATCCTTTGTCATATTCAGACCCAGAAGCAATGGGTTCACCAGCAGGCAGGGCAAGCAGTATTACCTATTTGGCCTTCACTACCTACCCATATTTTCAAAACCTTTCAGGAATTTAAACACAAGCTCCATTCTCTCAGAGCTTGACTGAAACTGGCAAGTAGACAGAAATGCTACTAGGGAGGAACTGATAAACCAACAGACATAAAGCTACCTTGTCTGGAGAACTTACAAACTCAGGAGTTGCTGATCTTTTGCTTCTTAGTATGCACAACTGCCTTAGCGTGAGTGCCTGTGCATCACCTAAGCTCAGGATTTAGAAACAAAGTAGAACAGAAATCATCACAATATCTGGTTGTTCAAACCCGACTGTGAGCTCCTACCCTTCCACAGTTACATACAACTTGAAATGACCTCGAGAAAGAAAGCAACAATGGCAGAAATCTAGACTACCTACCAAACCTTTAAATCACGAAAGAACTTGCAGAGTTAACTGCTCAGCTATCCTCAGAGACATACTAATCCACATCTTAGCTGTCTCACCCCTGGTTTTACAGGGATCCCAAAATGTTTCTTGTTCTGCATATTGAGACAAGGAGGCACAAAAGCACAAAATGTAATCAATTCTAACTAATGTTAAGTTTGATGGCTTTGTAATGGAAAATAAAGGAGGTGCTTGAGGGTAGTTGACATAGTTTTAGGTCCTTGCAACCTTAGTACAAAAAGTGTAAGAAAAACAGAATAGAAAAAAAGGACCTGGGCATGGGGAGTATCCGAGACTAGCAGAGGTCCAGGATGGGAGCAGACAAACTAACTGATAAGTAGAAGGACAGGACGATTGCTATGTCTGTAATGTTAATTAAGCTGGTGCTTCAAAGACTGCCAGAAGTTATTAAGACTGTTGAAATAATTAAACGACTCTCAGGGATCACCACCACATTTTTGTATGCATGTGGGAAACTTTCTGGAAAATGATGCAATTCATGTGTAGCCTCATGAATATGCCTGCATGCTCAGTGACTATACAAGGACAGCTTGTGTAGCAATATGGGGATACACGTTTGGAAGAGCTATCCCTGTGTCTCCCAGGACCGCAATGAGGAATACCTACTTGTCAACCTGAAAACTTTGTTGGCAAGTTTGTTTTTGGAGTTTTCTCCGAATCAATAGATAGTGAAGTAGACAACAGCGATATAAATAAACTGCCAGAAGGAACACAGGATAGTAATGCAAACTGTTGGCACTCCAAGAGGTATGAGGCCCACTATACCGTGCTCAAAAAAGAGAAAACTCAGTCTTAGATGGCTAAACTGTCAGAAGGCATAACTGAGAAATAACTTTAATTATTTGATAACCATTATATTTGCTGTTCTTTTTCCCCTGTGTTTGGTCTTCCTGTTTGTTTGTTGAAGTGGGGATTGTTGTTGTTGGGTTTTATTTTTGTTTTGTTTTTTAATTTCTCTCTTATCTCTCCTCTCTAAATCTTTAGGGAAATACAAAACTAATCTTGTACTACTGCATACAGATCTCACAAAATTTAGACTGTCTACAATCATTTGCTCACCTATTCTCCCAATCCAAACTTTGAAGAATTCCTAATTTAGCTTTCAATATTTATAAAAAGTATTTATCATCCATTGAGCTTCAGTAATGCTTGAAAATATACTGAAACTATCCCATAATCTGTTTTAAGTATAATTGTTTTTCAGTCAAAACATCTGTGAATTTCCTATGCAACGGTGCAATTTAAATTTGTATTTGTTAAAGGAAAAAAGAATTTATCAACAAGTGAGAGGAGGTGTGAAGAAAGTTAAGCTCTATTACTCATCACTTGATCTGCCCACATGTTTATAAACTTCTACTTTTAGTCAATTACTTTTATTTCCTTGGGATACACTTCCAAGTTTAAAATGCTATGGTTCTTGGTGAAGATCTTGTTAAGCTTCATCAAGTTATAACATCATTAAATGCTCTAGTTTCTTAATGCTTTAATTACAGTTTGAGGAACAAGCTTCTGATTACATTTACATCCAAAATATCATTTCTTTTACTGAATATAAAAGAGAAAGATTTAAACTCTGATTTCATCTTTGGAAAGGACCAAGTGACCATTTAATTAATATTCAAAAGTACTTCTGTTCAAAATATTAGAATATTTTAGATTATCTACAAGACAAATGCATATGGAAAAATCAATGCAGAATGCTTTACTTATCTGGAAGGCAACTGTAAGGCTAATAGCTTATTTGTGCAAAGTCAACATAAAATATCTGCCCTGGCAGCAAGTAAGAACTTGCTTGCAAACAATCCAGTCACCAAAACCACTGATAAAAACCTCATCTTCCTGTGAGTGTCTCTCATGTCTCCTCACCACATACACACTGTGTGTAAACGTTAAATTAATTTGGTAATTCAGCCATATTACTAACTGTATTCTTTACAGTTCAGGTTAGTAAACTCTGGACTTGATGCTTGTCTTACGGTGGACTATGAAAATGCACCATACTACATAGCCACGTGCTGTATTTTGTCTGTTCTATGGGTACACTTTAACCTGACTTTGACAAGTTCTCTTGGCTGTGAAACTGAGGCTACAGTAAGTATAAGAATGGTGTGAATTGTGGTGTTTTTTTATAATGAATGATACTATTTCCATACAAGTCAACTCAGATCTGTACTAGACAGATTATGTCATCATGCCTATATAGCATGTGTAATTTTTGACACCTGTATCCTCTTACAGCTTCGTAACTTATTGGATAAAGGAGGGGAGGTAAAGGAGATGGAAGACACATCAGAGAAACAACCGGCCTTTTAAAAAAACCCTAGAAGACATTTGAGATCATGCAGTTCTCTCCTTTTGGTTCTGAATAGCTATGACTGCACAGTAGCTTAGCATACTTTGAAAGAAATTTTTGAGAGCAAGAGGGTATAAAGACCCTCTTCTTTCCTCTCTCTTCCTTCCTCGCTCTTTCCCTTTTATGAGCAATGTAAACTGAAAACAGATTCAAAAGCACCCGAAAGAAAAAAGAGCACTTAGAAAGTAAAACTGCTTGTAGTTTGATAAGCTGCAAGATCTTCCTATTCAAAGTCAATATTCAAAAGTTTTATGTGCAAACAGTTCCCGCAGTTGCAAATAGGGACACCAATAAGCTACAATGAGCATGAAAGGGTTACAAACCCATAAGCAAATCACACTACCACACTTTGTCACTTGTTCTGAAAAAAAATGCGTGAAACATGGAAGGAAGAATAAGAAATACATTCTGCTCCACCTAAGTCCACATTTTAAAATTATACTGTCCATTAATTAAACCAATTTAAAAAACCCCAAAGGTGAGAAGAGTGAAGTTCTGGGAAACTAGTTGGAAGCAGATACAGCAGAAATAGTTTAAAAATAGAAACATTTCACTCAACTGAAAACTTACAACCACAAAGTCTAACTGATTCTTATGTTCTGTGTTTAGCTCTTCAAAAGACAGTCTTTCTTATTTTCTTTTTTGGTAATTGCTATTAATATGGCATTTCAGAATAAAGTTGTACCTCAGATACTATTTAGTAAAGAAAGCATTTCCTGCAGAGCCGCTTTTCTTACAGGGCTAAATTCTAATCAGAACAGAGATTGGAGAGGAGGGTTTCCTTTTTAAACAAACACATAATACTATAATCACAAAGCAAAGAGCAATGAAAGAAATAATAATCACTATTCTGGCCTCATAATACCCAGCCTTTCACAAAATGAATTGCTTTTTCATTTAATATCATCCTTTCCAATGCTACTGGTGTAATGCTTTGCCAAGGTGACAATTGCTTTGCTGTTGGAGACAGCCAGCCTATCTAGCTGAACAAAAAGTTTTCAGTTGCAACCCACAAGAAATAATTAAGGAAAGACTATTAGAAACAGGTCTAAGAACATTATCCACAGCACTCTTGTTAGTTACTTAGGCTTTCATTCTTTGTAGGTAAGACACATTCTGCTCCTCCTCTCCCCCATATAAAATCCATTAAGTGTGGGCATGAGAAACAACTTACATTTTCAAGACGTTTTTCAAAGGCTTAAAAGGCTGTAATTATGCAAAACACAAGGACAAGCTGTGTCTTTTTGAAACTGTAAGGAGTGACATTTCTCAAAGTTGAAAAGGTCTTTACCCCTTATGTAGGAAAGGCACTTACATTCTGTACCTAAAAGGATGTCTAGAACAATTGATATAGTCTTTCATGAATTGCTTCCACCATTGAATGTGTAATACAGGGCCATAGGAGTTTTCACAGTACAGTAGAATGTAGATTTAAATGTAAATTTCTTGAACTGGAAAGCATTGCAAATTTTAAGCAAGTTGGTTAAAGTATGACTAATTTTTAAACAAAGTTCAGTTCCTTGCAATAGAGCCCATATAACATATATTGTCTATATGGACAAAAGTGTCAGCAAGGTCACTGTAACAAGTCTATCCAGACACATTTTCGAAGAGATAAAGCCAGTGTTCTACCTTAAATTTCACTGTTTTACAAAAAAAAGTCCTCTACAATTTTATAAACAGTTTTCCATTAACTCTGACAACCTGATGAATGCTCTTGGAAGTATCCAAATTACTAAGAACTATTCTTCCAAGTACATCCTGTTGTTCTGGAAGACATCAGGATTTTTAACATCACTTAGAATTGAGGTAATTAATTGGCAAAGTATTCCTCTGAACAGATTGAAATCAATACCTTCTCATCTTTACAGGGATTCATCCTCTGGAAAAATGCCAGCAGAAGTCCACGAGACATAATGATTAATCAGCAACTCTGCTTGGTAATTAGTAATTTTACCTTACAGTACACAGGAATAAGGATTTCTCCCACAGTGATCGACCTTTTCAGCTCCTTCTCTCCAGAGTACATTTGACATTCGCTTCAAATTCTTTAACTTCCATGACCACTAGAGGAAAAGGTGCAGGCCCAGCTGAAAAGCTCTGACAATCTGGAAGAGGCCAGCTATTTTGGTAAGTAGAGCTAATGCATTTTGATCTACTGCAAAATAATGGAAAAATAACCCCAAAAACCCAAACTCGAAAGTCTGTTCTCAAAGCAAATTCTGGGGAACCTGAGCAGTTCTAATAATCGTTGAAGCTCAGAAAAGTGCTGATGTTACCTATGGCGGAAGGTACCAACAAGGATATAGGTTGACTGAGGAAAGAAACAGACAATAGGAAAAAAAGGGGAAAAAAAACCCTGACTGGAGGTCAATACTTTATGACCAGAAATCAAATAAAGCCTATTTTTCCCTAAAAAATATGACAGTCACAAAGGACTGTTTTCCCCAATTTCTTGATGCCATACGTATGTGACTCAGAGACAATAATTTTCTGATTATCGTTGCTGCTGGGCTAACAGGTTGGTTGGGAAAGGCTTCTAAACAGACAAGCGAGAGGATAAATGAAATGGTATAAGCATCTTGGCAGAGACAAATCTCAGGGAACCTAAAGGAAGATCAACTGACACTTGTTTGAGTTCCATTCCCAAGTTCTTTATAAACCCTATGCTTTTATCAGACTTGAGTAAAGCCAGAATTCGACATCAAGCTTAAGCAGGTGTCTCCCAGCCTCTACCTAGGCACTGAGCTTGTGGCATCAGGTACCAAATGCATCGTTCTGCTATCCAATACTAAAATACCTGTTACTGATGAGAGCAATGCAGAGTGAGAAGCAGATTCTGGTGTTAGATAAGCCCACACTGAATGAAAACCCACATTAGTAGACTAATACAACACAAAATATCTTCCTATTGTTGGTACTGATGATTACTATAGCTAGTGGCAGTGGTTTGACTGCCAAAGTCTGTACCACCTCAGCAATCATAAACTTGGAACAGGTTCCTTAGGTGTCCTACAATCATTTTCTTATAGAATGGTTTGGGTTCGAAGGGACCTTAAAAATCAAGTTCCAATGCCATGAACAGGGCCACCCTCCACTAGACCAGGTTATTTTTTAGGACTAGCGAAATAAAAAAATACCTAAGTGCTATATTTATATCTAAGTATAAGAAGCATATAAGGATGAATTTCATTTAGCCCAAATCCTCACTATATTAACTAAAAGCATGGGGGGGGTGTGCTGAAATAAACAGCTGAAATATAAAAGAAATTTATAATTAATCTATACAAATAATATAAGAATACTGAAATTTCTTCCAACAGTTTAATAAGGAGCAACACAACAAAATGAGAGCACAGCAATGGACTCAAACTCTGAACTTCCCAAACTCATGAATGCGATGGCCATGCAACAAAAACGCCCAGAGAAAAGCAAGACCTTGTAATAACTACACACAGAATTTTCAAGTACTTTGCCATCATCTGTAATAAAAATTGCGTCTCAAGGGTTGGGTACTTCCAGGCCAGAACCATCCCAGCAGATAGTTACAAGCACACTGCAGCTGGTGCTCAGCTATTACTCTGGGCTAAATTTATTTTAAACAGGCTTTCTGTTATTCCTGCATGTAGAAATACAACATTCCTCTAGACTTGTGCTACTGGAAAGCTAGTCCAAGGTTACAGCCCCCCTGAACATTATTACATAACACGCTACGCCAGTAAGTTTAACAAGAACCAGAGAGGTAGGAAAAATACAAAACAGAACAAGTTATAAAACAGAATGGTTTGGGTTGGAAAGGACCTTAAGATCATCTAGTTTCAACCCTCCTCCCATGGGCAGGGATGCCTCACACTAGACCACTCACCAAGGCTCTGTCCAACCTGGCCTTCAACACTGCCAGGGATGGAGCATTAACAACTTCCCTGGGCAACCCATTCCAGTGCCTCACCATCTTCACAGTAAAGAACTTCCTCCTTACATCCAATCTAAACTTCTGCTGTTTAAGTTTAAACCCATTACCCCTTGTCCTATTGCTACAGTCCCAGTGAAGAGTCTCTTTCTGGCATCCCTATAACCCCCCTTCAGATACTGGAAGGCTGCTATGAGGTCTCCATGCAGCTTCTCTTCTCCAGGCTGAACAGCCACAACTTTCTCAGCCTGTCTTCATATGGGAGGTACTCCAGTCCCATGATCATCCTCATGGCCCTCCTCTGGACTTGTTCCAACAGTTTCGTGTCCTTCTGATGTCGAGAACCCCAGAACTGCACACAGTACTCCAAGTGAGGTCTCACAAGAGCAGAGCAGAGGAGCAGTAGAGGTCATGCTCCTTTTGACGCAACCCAGGATACAGTTGGCTTTCTGGACTGCGAGAGCACACTGCAGGCTCATGCTCATTTTTCTCATCGACCAGCACCACCAAGTCCTTCTCCACAGGGCTGCTCTGAATCTCGTCTCTGTCCAACCTGTAGCTGTGCCTGGGATTGCTCCAACCCAGGTGTAGGACCTTGCACTTGGCATGGTTAAACTTCCTCAGGTTGGCGTCAGCCCAACTCACAAGTGTGTCAAGGTCCTTCTGGATGGCATTCCTTCCCTCCAATGTATCAACCAAACCACCCAGCTTGGTGTCATCGGCAAACTTGCTGAGGGCACACTCAATCCCACTGTCCATGTCACCGACAAAGATGTAGAACAAGACCGGTCTCAACAGTGATCCCTGAGGGACACCACTCGTTACTGGTCTCCAACTGGACACTGAGCTGTTGACCTCAACCCTTTGCGTGCGGCCATCCAGCCAGTTCTTTATCCACCAAGTGGTCCATTCATCAAATTTATATCTCTCCAATTTAGAGACAAGATGTCATGCAGGAAAATAACATCTACTGTTAACAATGTTATGTATACGGTAACTTTCCAGTGATGTAACAGATGATGATACAGTCACAAAGACCATTTCTCTTCTATATTTGAATCACAACGTGAAAAAATTCTAGGCAATAAAAGCATTTCTTTATCAACATTCCCAAAGCAGAGCGATCTCACAGTCAAGAAAACAGATTTTTTCATTTTGGTAAAACCTAGTATTCCTAACTGCTTTTCTCACCCTCACCTGTTTTTTCAGCAGTATTTTACTTTACAAAAAGTTCAGATAAAGCTAGATTTGTGCATGTATTCATGTTTTCAACATTCTTTTATCCCTTTGCTTTGTGTAAATGTCAAAGCTATTCCCTTTGAAAATTACTTCAACTTAGAACAGTCCTACTACTTTCCTCCTAAAGAAAAAAAGAAAGAAAGAAAGTGAAAGTCAGTCAGTGTTACTGGCAATGAGATTTAACCGTGCAGTTGGTGGGCCTCTATTCATAAGCACTTCTCTAAAGCAATTATTTTCTCTGACAGATTCAGTATCAACTTTTCCTGCTTTTCCTATAATGATTAAAAGACTCAAACTTAAGAGGTTTCTCATGCATTTTGATAAGATGAAAATTGAACTTTACAGTAATACTGGCAGTCGTCAATAAAGCATGCTGTGATAAAGAGCAGAAGTGATGAAGTAACATTGAAGTGTTCCAAACACTAAGATGTGAAGTCCACAATTACGAAACCAAGTCCTGCTTGTTCACCCTTACCAGAAGGAAGCCCTCACAAGACACACAACACAAAAAAGATGAAATTTCAGGTGTAAGGAAGACCTAGTACCTTTGTGGGCTAAAATCACGTTCCTTATAGCATAACTTATTGTTAGAATTGAGTAAATACAATAATTACCTACAAAACCAGAATGACCTCTAGGTTCCAAGAGTCACGTAGTTCCATTTGTCTTCCTCTTTCCAAAAATTTGAGGTAGCAGAAAAAAAATCTAGAAGCAGAAAAATAACAGTGCAAACAAATAAGAACCAGCCATTTGGGGGGTGGGGAATAAATCTTGAAAGCAGATTTACTCTATTCAGACAGAACTACCTTCCACTCATCCTGTGATTCCTAAAGTTCCTGAGGCACGCAATACAAGCATGTCACAACTGTCACCTTAGTTCCTTCCACAACATACGTCAACAAAGACTCCAAAGAAAGAGGTGAAATTAGTATGAAATTTGAATATATAATCTCTCAAGGAATACTGGGTTGCAAGGCAGTGTTGGTTTTTAAGACTCTCAGTGCACTTTCACCCCTATATTCAGGCAGCTGTAATTCCATGAAGGAATGAGCAGTGCTGAACTGCCATGCCACACCAAGCACTTAAACTGAACATCGTTGCCAAAGAGTAACATTGACTGAATTAAGCTAACTACCACCACTAAACATGCTTCAAAAAATGGAACAGCTCTATAAAAATTACTTATGCTTACTGTTACCATGGCTCTCAATCCTTTCCTATTTACAGGCCACTATAAGCTCTCCAGCCAAAATAAGACCTCTACATGAAAACCTCTAGCCTACTGAAACAGTATGTTGTCTACTTTGGACTCAGCACCAAACAAATGGACTACATTCAACGCAATGATTATTTTCACTTTAAAGTGAAAGAAAACATAGCCTCATAGGACACCAGCAGGCATAACACAATATCTAACATTTGACTTCTTATGGTCTGATCTTTTCTACTAGCAGCAAGAACCTTCTAGCTGTCTGAATAGCGGTATAGTTTACAGTTAACAGAGGGTAGTTAGGTTTGTAATTAATTCATTCTACTTGGTAAGATTGCTATCATAAAAGGCAGCTTAACTGAGGAAAGCTTTCCCATTGTAAGAGTTTTGTAAGTGCAATGTAAAATCACTTTCATTATGGATCATGTTATGTCAGATTAGGTAATGTTCTTTACCAAATCATGAAACACTGAGTTACACCAAGAAAAGCACAAGACATCGATTGACACAACTAAAGAACAAGCTTTTTAAAAGTGCTCTTGACACACAAGACCAGAGTTGGAATAAGTTCACCAATATGAACTGTCACTGTTTGCAACAGTTTGCAATCACTGTCTGACCATAACAGTCTAATGGAAGGTTTTTTCCATCTTCACACAAATTCTTCTCTATTTTAAATCTGCAGTCATCGCAATTCTGTGAAACACAATGCGTTAAAATCTACTGCCACGGAGCAAACACATTGGCTCCGGTAGTGGACCTGACCACCCAGAGGACATGCTTGGGGGATGGGTCAGTGAATCTGACCCAGGGCAAAGGAAAACACTATCTGACTCAGATTAGGGTTACTGTTATTATCATTATTATTTTGGTTCTATCCTGCTCCTTACCATTGTTCGGCAAGGCGAAAACAGGAAAACACAAGATGGGAACACAGTCTCCTACGAAGTTTCAGAACAAGGCTTTTTATTTTTTTGTAGATATTCCTCCATATATGCCTCTGGAAATTCTCATGCAAAAACACCTTCATGAGACATGATCAGATATCATTTCTGGTAAAACTGGTGAACTGCTCATGAAAAAGCAACTTGTGATCTGTTTTATTATAAAGGACCCATCCCCACAATACATTGCTTGTCTAGATACAAAAGCTACACTGACACAACCATGAGTTCAAAGTTTTATTCCTATTCATGCTAGTAAGAAGATTTGAGTGGTATTTTTATTTGAAAACAGGACTGCACTCGGAGCTTAGCTTGCACAATTTCACTATTGACTTTTAAGTAAAAGCAAAGAACAAGCCCGAGCGTTCCCTTTTCCCCGCTGTAGCGTTACCGGATACAGGCACTGCTGCTAAACCACCGGACTGCCACGCTGCATCTCTGTTCACACCGCTGAGCCAAGCGAGCTCAAAGCCCAAAGCCACAAAAAGGCTTCAAGGAAAACCATGAGCCAACGACATGTATAAACAGCAGTTGTTGGATGTTCAACATTTATACTTTCTTCTTCCCCGTGTAACGACACCACTCCCCATCATGCCGATTTGGCAGTCGCTGCTCTGCTCTGTCTGGCTAGTCTTAAAATACAACAAAATGTAGTTTTCCACTGTTTCATACTCTGACCGCGAAGGTTAAGATGCAAACACCTGAAAGCTCAGTGTTAACCGCACTTTTACCGGGTCCCCGCTCTGACCCGAACCGGCCACAGGCGCCTCCCGGCGCGGCGAGACACAGATCCTGCTCCCCGGGGGGAGCCCCCTACGGCAGTCCCCCCCCTACCGCTGCCCGCTCTTCCCCCGGGCTCCCACCAGGTCCCCGCCCGGCGGGGCTGCCACAGCTGCGGGCGCTGGCAGCGCTCCCCTCCCCCGCCGCGGGGCGCTGCTCGGGGCGGCAGCCGGCAGGAGAGAGCCCGGCGGAGCGGAGAGCAGGGCGGGAGCCCGCCCCTC